>MVAK01000133.1:0-45015 GCA_014825535.1 Cystofilobasidium bisporidii
GTAAGTCCATTCGACGCGCGCGGGTCTCGAGGCCCCAGATCCGTCAACCGTTGGATCCTCCGCTTCAACCCCGCTGAGAAATCGTTAATCAAAGATGACAGGTTCACATGTCCTTTATCGGTTAAAACACCATCCGAGTGAAATTTGGGGGAAAAAGTCATCCATGGTCTTATCGGCGACAGCCTCTAGCGGACGAGCACGCCCCAGATGCCCATACCGGCCCCAACCAGGGCGATCGCCATCAGCAGCCAATCACCCAGGCCCTCGACGCTGCAGTTAATGCGCCTGCGGGCGGCGACCTTGTCGGCGCCATCCGCAGCCGCGTCGAGCAGGTAGATCTTCTTGCCGAGCAGCGGCAAGATGACCGAGACGAGGAACGCGGGGGCCGATCCCATGAAGGCAAGAACATTCTCGAACGATGGGAACAGCTCTGTGAACAGATATCGAGGGGGGGACAGTCAGCGACTCGCGCAGAACTTTGATGCACCGACAGGAGGGGTGACCCACTTGCGAGAAGCACGATGAAGCCAATCGAGCAGATCTTGGACACGAAGCGGGCGAGTCGCTTCCGACGCTCGCGCTTCCTCCAGGCTTGCAGGATTCGCACCTCCTCGTCACCCTCAAGATCACCGGGGACGGGTACGTCTGCGCACGAGCTCGCAGGGCTGTCGCTGGTGGCGGCGGGCGCGTCGTCGTCACCCGGCAGGCCAGCCGGCTTGATGATCGGCGAGGATGGCGCCGTCGTCGCGCGCGATGGGAAGCCCGAGCGGGCGTACGGCGACCGCTTGGGATAAATATGCAAGTTGAGCTCAATGAGGTCGTTGAGCTGTCCGTTGGAGCGCGACAAGAAAGAAACAGCAGCTAGTCAGCTCTCCGGCTCACGCCTTGCGAAACGATAGAGGCAGGTGAGCGTACCATCTTCATGCCGAGCGGAATCTTTGTGAGCGAGTTGAGACCGACGCTGACTGTTGCAAAGACATTCAGGTACAGGAACATGGGCGTCCCCTTGAGCTTCGCCAGATCGACCGAGACCTCGTCCGAGACGCCCCGGCCAAACATGAGGTATCCGCAAGCACCGATCACGGCGCATACCGTGAGTGCGATCACCTAGCGCAAGGCAAGTATCATGTCAGCTACCGTGTCGGCTGAGAATGAGCGGTGACACAAGGGACGCACGTAGCTGATGTCGACGACCTGTCGCCAGCGCTTCTTGTCGGCCATGTCGCGAATGACTGTGCGGGCGGGCAGCGAAGTGGTCAATCGTCAGCGATCTATGGCGCGCATTAGAGCGCACGGGGGAGAGAAAGGCGGACGCAACTGGTCGGCATGATAGCGTGGCCGCCGTAGCCGCTCATGATGAGGCCGCCGCTGATGCCGATCCGCGCAGCGCCAAATGTTGGCCACAGGTCGGTTGCCATGGGGTGCAAGACCGACCCGGGCGAGACGGTTCGCGAGAAGCCGTTGAGTAGGATGATAGTGATGAGCGTCAGGCTGGTCGCCATGCCGAGCAGCGACGTGAACGACAGCAGGTGCATCGGCAAGAACGTGATTGGCGCGAGCACGATGAACGCCAGCAGCTTGAACTGGTCGGCCGAGAAGCGCGGGGCGACGGCCTCGAGCGAGTCGGCCCCAAGTACGACAAGCGCCATCGTCCAGGCGACGCACTCGAAGACGAACAACGCCGCGAGGTACGGCCGGATGTTGAACCTGAAGCGGACTTTCGTCAGCGAAGCTTTGCTCGACCCGGATGCGCATATGGCGACGAGGTGGCAGAGTACTCACCGCTTGTCAAAGCAAACGCCGATAATGTCCGGGTACGAGAAGGGGTGGCTCGGGTGGTCGAGCATGAGCCGGACGAGCACGAGCAGCCTGTTGAAAGGCCGTCTCTGGGTCAGCCATCGCCGCTGAAAGGCAACCTCCGGCAAGCACGACAGCTGGGAGGCGAGACTGACGTTCGGTGCGTCATGAAACCGAGCAGGGCCATCAGACCACCACCCAGCACCCAGCCGGCATAGGCGATGGCGATCGGGCTGTCGAGAGCAAGTTGATGCAAAACAGAGAGAGCACAGGCGGTGATCAGAGTCAGGCCGGCGAAGGAAGGGATTGCACGCGTCATCCCGCGCCGCGACTGAGGAGACAGAACTGTCGCACCTTGCGAGCAGGCCGGTGCCGATCAAGTCTCCGAGCGAGTTGGCGAGCTGTAAGGGTGAGCTCGCACGTCGGTCAGTGCATCGCTCTCGGCATTGGACCAGCCATCAGCACTCGAATGCCGAAGAGCTCACCGCCTGACCAAACGTCGACCGGCCGACGAACTCTTCCTCGTCGTCGCTGTCATGCCCGCCGACGAGGTCCGAGAGATCGCGGCGGATGCGGATATCGATGGCAGAGTCCTCGTGCTCGGCCACCCTGCCGGCGTCGGTGCCGACTGCTGGCGGACGAAGGCTCGACTGCAGCAGAGGCGTCGTCTCGGACGAGGACGCCATGGCTCCGCGGGTCGGTTGGGCTGAAGAAGGGAGGAGCTGGAGGACGGCACGGGAAGAGACCCGGCGAGCTTGCTGTAGGAGAGAGTCGTGTCGTGTCCGACTTGTTGTTGGGCTCAAAGAGTACGCAGAAGCAGCAGGACCGGCAGTCGATGAGGCAAAGGGAGGTGTCTGAGGTTGAAGGAAGGCGGGACGGAGGAACGTCCGTCTCGAGGGGCGTCGTCGACGGCCATCAGCGACCGCAGTTTTCGCTCCTGCCCGCGGACGCGCAGCCGCCGTCGTGCGCGCGCGCCAAAGCCGATAAGACGCCGGCAGGTGCGGCTCTCGCAAAGAAGCTCAAATCGCATCGAAGGGGAAGGGGCATCATGCATTGCGGTCGGTCGGTCTAGCGCGGAGGGAAGTGGCGGTGAAAGAATCTAATAGGGACACAGGTAGAAGAGGGAAAGGTTGATGCGCACAGCCCTTTCCACCTCAGGCGCGCGCGCCCGTCTTGTCGCTGCAAGTCAATGAGCGAGGAACATCGTCAGTCGATGTTCTTGAAGCGATGAGCGGGCGAGAGCGAAAATCGCATTCTGGGCGGTACTCACTCGGTCAGATCCGCACCCTCCTCCTCCTCAGCCAAGAGGCGCTCTGCCGCGAGGGCGGCATAGCATCCCGATCCCGCCGAGGTCACTGCTTGACGCCACTGCTTGTCCTGTTGATGAGGCGGTCGGGAGATCAAGAGATGAGCATGCTGCGAGACTCAGAGGAAAGACGGCAGCGACGACAAACGCACCTGGACATCGCCGGCGGCAAAGACGGCCTTGACGTTGGTCTGAGCGGTGCCGGGGATCGTGACGATGTAGCCGTCCTCGTCGGTCTTGACCTGGTCCTTGACAAGATCAGAGGCGGGAATGTGGCCGATGGCGTAGAACAGGCCGTTGACCTCGAGCTTGGACGTCTCCTTGGTCTGGTTGTTGACGATGGTGAGCGCATTGAGGAGCTCACCGTCGCCGAGGCACTCGGTCGCCTCGGTGTGCCACATGATGGTGCACTTGGGGTGGTTCTGCAGCCGCTTGGCCATGATGCGGGATGCGCGGAGCTCGCCCTTGCGAACGAGGACGTAGACGTGCGAGGCGTACTTGGTCAGATCTGCAGAGAAGAGGATACGTCAGCACAGAAAGTCGCAGAAGGCAGTGAGGAGGGCGAGAGAAACGCACACATAGCCTCCTCGGCGGCCGAGTCGCCACCGCCGATGACGGCGAGCTTCTTGTTACGGAAAATGGGGACAGCTCCATCGCAGACGGCGCAAGCCGAGATGCCGGACTGCCAGTAGGTCTCCTCACCGGGGAGGTACAGTCGCTTGGCGGAGGCGCCGGTGGCGAGGATGATGCTGCGGTGGACGGCGGTCAAAGTATCAGCCACGAGCCGGGGCATCGAGGCAAACTCAAGGAGGGAGGACACGCACGAGTCGGCAGTCTCAAAGGCAGAGGCGTCGTCCTCCTCACCCTCGCGCCAGTACTTGAAAGGTCGCTTCGAGAGGTCAACCTTGGAGACGGTCTCGGTGATGATCTCGGTGCCAAACTTCTCGCTGAGAAAGGAGGAAGGGCGCACGATGGATTGGTCAGCTAAGGCATCGCAGAGTAATCGCGCAAGACATGAGGGACGCACGACTGCTCGCGGAACTTGTCCATCATCTCGCCGCCGAGGACGCCATCGGGAAAGCCGGGGAAGTTCTCGATGTCGGTCGTTGTCGTGAGCTGGCCGCCCGCGGCGAAGCCGTTGGCCATCATGCCCTGGAGGTCGGCAGGGAAGAAAGGGAGCGAGCGCAGGAAGCGCTATCATCAGCCGATGATACCAGGACCCGACAGAAGCAGGTGCGAGCTGGGCGCACCTCAAACATGACGGGCTCGAGCTGGGCGCGGGCGAGGTAGATGGCGGCGGTGTGGCCGGCAGGGCCCGAGCCGATGATGACAACCTTGGAGTGCTTGCGTGCGCTCTTCTCGCCCTGGCCGGGGATCGTGAGCTGCGGCTCGATGGGCGAGTCGCCGTTTGACTGGGGCATCGAGACGGGCGCCATCTTGCGGTCGGGAGAGAGGGTCGAGTAGTGCTTGGGAAGAGGCGTGGGCGAGGCGGTCGACGACGAGGACGAGGACGAGGCGAAGCGGCGAGCGGCGACGAAGGGGAGGGCGGCGGCGGCGGCGGGCGAAGAGGAGCGGAGGACGGAAGGGGCGGACCGCGAGAGGGCTAGGCGAAGCGAAGACAGCTTTGGCAACGAGGAGAAGGGGGGGAGGGGAAGAGTGGTGGTTAAGGGATGAAGAAGGTGGGAGGGAAAGGCGCGCAAAGAGGACAGGTGGACGCGCTCCGTGGGTGCCGGACATTCGGAGGCAATCTCGAGCGCGGCTCGCAGCCATGGCGTCGTCGAGCCGCTGACAAGCCAGACCCAGCACATTCGACAGCGGCCGACGGCCGTCCGACGAGGGTGCTAGACAAGTTGGATTGGGCCGAGTGACCGGTTCATGCAGGCGCTGCGACATTGAGTGCATCGAGCGCAAGCACAGTACGTGACTAGTCAATGAGCGCGAGAGGGCAGACTCGCGCCTGTCGCTCGCCTCGTCTGCAACGTCGCGGCTTCCCTCAGTGCGCTTGCGGCCGCCACGGAACGTCCGTGCCATTGCCGCCCGACTTCTCCTGCTTCACGTTCCTTGGACATTCAGCATACGCTGAGATGGACTGACATCATTCAGGCGGGCTGCGGACTCTGAGAGCAAGCAAGCCTCGACAAGCGATGGGCGAGGTGTCGACGAGGAGAGCTCGACGTCGTGCAGCCTCAGGCAGATATCGCGCAGCCCTGACTCCACCTCGAAGGCGCATGACACCGCGACCTTTCCGCATTGGCGTGGTTTGCGCTTCCGGGCCTGGAGTCTGCGCATTCTCACAGGTTAGCCCAAAGAGAAGACTTGGACGAGGAGGGAATCAAAGAGGGGATTCAGACGCTGCGGCTGCTGCTGCGCGCCCGCGTTCGCCCCTCCCGCTCGGCCGCCGTCAACAGAACCGCGAGTTGGCCCGTGCTTCCGTCGACGGGCCCAAGCCATCGCCCCCGTTGCCCTCCTCGACCCTTCGTAGAGGATCGTTCACGCCTGTCTCGCCATCCTTGCAGTCCAGAAAGCTCGACTGCGCTCCGGCTGGCAGGTCCACTCAGCCCTCCGCCACCCGCCGCCACCGTCCTTCGTGACCGTCCGACCTTCGGCGCCTCCTGGCTCCCCTTCCATCATCACCCTTGCCCCACTCGTCCCTCCGTCTTCCTCGTCCCACCATGCCTCCTCCCAGGCCTCACGAGTCGATTCCGCTCCGGGACGCTTCCTCGCCCTCTCCTCCGACCTCACCTCGCGGACCCACGACGTCCGACGCTCGCGCCTCCTACCCACGCCGACCTTCGTCGTCGTCGCACGCCCGGCCGGCGTCTGGCGCCTACCCGCCGTCCGTCGCCGGCTCCGAGGGATGGTACGCCCAGTCGCGCTCAGCAGGAGGAGGCGGTCGAAGCAGCTACTATGCCGCCGATGCGGGTGCGCAGAGGTACAGGGACGACGTCGAGGATGACGGCGGGCAGTACCAGGTCAGAGGGGTCAGGGGCAGCAACAGCCGATGGGCAGAGTACGACGACGAGGACGACGACGAGTACGGCTCACCCGAGGGCAAGGCCAACGACGACGACTGGGACGCTTATGCCGGTCTGTCCTCCTACTCGCTTCTTTGCGCTCACATGCTTGTCTTGTCGGCTGGTTTGTCGGGCCGTCACCATCGAGCGCTGACGCGGCTGCGCGCGCCCACTCTCGATCCTCGAACCTCCTATCCCTCAGACTTCAACAACGCCGGCCCGCGCTACTCTGCTCGACCGCACCTGGGACCCGGCATCGAAGGAGAGCGGTTCGTCGCCAACGCGAGGTGCGTCTCCTTCGTGTTGTCGCTGGCACGCAGCGACGACGACCCCACGCTGACCCCCTCCGGTCCTGTCCTCTTTGCCAGGCAATCACGCTCATCGAGGCCCGCGTCGACCTTTACCTCGACGCCGTCCGTCTACGGCGGTCTGCCTGTCGGCGGCGGCCAGCCCATCGTTCCTCCCAGCGGACCGAACCGGCTGTCGTCCACCATGGGCTCGGTCCGCCAGTACGACTCGAACTCGTCCCTCCTCGCCGGGAGGGGCGTGTACCCCGAGGAGAAGAAGGGCGCGGGCATTAGCAGCAACATGAGTGACGCCCAGCGACAGGTCAGCGAGCTCGTCACGGTCCCCGTCCTCGGTGCTGAGTGCGTCCCTCATCTCCATCTGCTCGCAGATTCCTTCTGCTCGCTCTGCGGCAGAGACATTGGTGGCGAGATTGAAGGTCGCTGACTCAACACGTCTCAACCTTCTCAGCTGGAAGAGGTCGGAGCTGCACGACCTTTC
This sequence comes from Cystofilobasidium bisporidii, assembly GCA_014825535.1. Lineage (NCBI taxonomy): Eukaryota > Fungi > Basidiomycota > Tremellomycetes > Cystofilobasidiales > Cystofilobasidiaceae > Cystofilobasidium > Cystofilobasidium bisporidii. Next base: position 6,904 of record MVAK01000133.1, read on the forward strand.
TCGCAAGGGCCGTCGAGAGGAGCGCGCTGCGCGCCGGACCAGCCGCTGGCATGCGTTCGTCCGCGACGAGGACCGCAACCGCTGCTGCGGCCGCTTCAGCCTGCGCATCGTCCTCGTCTGGGTCGGCTTCGCGACCGTCATTGCGTGCGTGCCCTTTCTTTCCAGTGGGTCATCAACTCTGCATGGCAGCATTCTGAACTCTCGAATCCGCTTTGATGATCGCAGCACCGCGCTCCTCGTCTACTTCCTCCTGCCCCGCGTGAGTCGCTCGCTTCGCGCCGATCAACGCACGTCACATGAGCCCTGACCCTTGTCTCCCTTCGCTGTCACTGTCTCTTTGCCCTCTCAGATCCCTTCCTTTGCCTTTGCCACCAAGCAGCCGTTCCAGGCCATCGAGGGCTCGTCCAACACGTCCGACTACATTGCGTTCTCGCGCACGCCGGCCAACTTTGACTTCAACACGACGCTTGCGCTCCAGGCCGACACGGCCTCGACCTACATCCCCGTCCACATGTCATCTATCGACGCCAAGGTTTACTACATCGATGAGGACACCGAGGTGGGCTCCGGCCACTGGGAGGGCACGATGCCCGCCAAGGCGCTGTACGACTTCCAAATGCCGATTCGGTTCCAGTACGATGCGGTCAACTCGAGCGACGCGACGTGTACGTGTCCTCCTCTACAGTCACCATCCTCACCGCCCGCCCGCACGCTCTCTGACGTGCTATCATGAACTGCGCCTCGACGTCGCAGGGGTGGAATTCTACGACGCCTGCGGCCACATATGGACCGGCACGACGCGGTCGTCGCTCAAGCTGAGGCTCGAGCTGTCACTCCAGGCGACCGGCCGCATCGGCACGTCGACGACGTCAACCCAGATCTCCAACATTGACTGCCCGTGCGTTGCCGCCGCCCTTCATGTGCGCTGCTTGCGTCGGCGGCCACTGACGCGAGCTGTTGCTTCTCCCGGTCATCCCAGGTACGAGCTCCCGTCGGACAGCGCCTGATCGAGCCCCTGATGACTCCTTACTCTCCTCCACGTTCCCGTCCCCTTCTTTCTCGCGCATCCACCCGATATTCACGAACCTTTCCCCCGGACACTCCCACGCCCTCATCTCTGCGCATGTTGTCTTGACCCGCGCGCCCACCGCCCCTCACTGCCCCCTCATCGACCTTGTCCGAACCTCTCGCCGCTCCCTTGAAATCTCGAGCGCCACTTGCAACATGATCAGAGGCAGACTATCGAGTGGCTACGACAAGGCTGCCTTGGCGAGCGGATGCCTGTTGGCCCGAGGAAAGAGGACGCCGATCTGGCCGTCGAGCAACCGCGCGCTTCTCTTTCCGCCTGCGCCTCACCCTCAAACATCACGCCCCTCAGTCTTCGGCTCCCTTCGACAGGACGGGCGCGCGCAAGCACACCCGCCTTCCCCTCTTCTTCACTGGACTTCCGTTAAGCGTCTCTCGCCGACCTCGCCGGACCGACCGACCGCAATGCTTGATGCACCTTCCCCTTTGATGCGTCTTCAGCTTCCTGCGATAGCTACACCTGCCGGCGGCGCATGGGCGTCTGAGAGCGAGCCGACAAACTTTCGCGTCTGCCGGACCATAAGACTGGATGAATGCAGTCATGAGTACAAATCCGGCTGCCCGCTAGGCCTTCTTGGGCCGCTTGGAGCCGTGCTTGCTGCCCTCGCTCTCCTCGCGCTTGCTCTTGATGGCGTTGAGGCGCAGGACCTTGCGGCGCTCCTCCTTCTGGTGTTCGGCCTTGCGCTCGTCCGTGTTTTCGACCTTCTTGCGGTATGCGACCTTGCGCTCCTTGCGAATCGGAAGAGTGGACAAGGCGCGAAACTGTCAGTCCCAAACAGATGCGGCTAGGCGGAACTGATGAATCGCGAACGAGACGGACCTCCTGCTTGTCCTTGCGGCGCTGGACCTTGTCCTTCTGCAGGCTCTGCATGCTCTGCAGCAGCGCGCTCGCCTTGCGTTCGTCGGCCGTCATGACGACGGCGCGCTTCTGGAGGTACGTCTGCTCCTTCTGGGGCCGCATCGCCTTGATCTTGGACGCGTACGGCAGGTCCTTCTGGATCGCGCGCGGGATCTTGAGCGGGTTGAAGTGGCGGGTCGTGCGCTCGACCGGCTACCACGAGAAAACACAATGATGGGGGGTGGGGGGCGAAGTGGAAAGGGAAGTCAGTCGGGAGCGAGAGACTCGGCACCAGGACGGACGCTCGCACCTTGTAGGTCGAGTTGACGTGCAGCGGCGTCTTGAGGCCCTCGTCACGGCGGATCTTGCCGAGCAGGCGCATGCCCGACCACGCCCCCTTGTCAGCCAGCAGGAGCGAGGTGACGGGGTTGTAAAATTTGCGAGGCTCGACCGAGAGCCACGCCCGGAGGAACACGATGTCGCTCATGAGGATCTTGTCCTCGAACGCCGCGCGGAACGCGCCGTCGGGCTTGGGCATGACCTTCTTGATCTGGCCGCGGATGCCCGAGACCGTCTTGACGCTCGCGCCCTCAAACTTGGCCACCTCGAGCGCCGAGTTGAACATGTCCTTCACAAAGGCCGTGTTCTTGAAGATCTTGTAGGGCGTGCCGGTCAGCTTGAGCTTCTTGACAATCTTGGTCGACCGGTCGACGTCGAGGACGACGCCGGTCGCCGAGATGCGGAACCCGGGCTGAGCGGCGTCGAGCGTGTTGAACGCGCAGAAGCCCGTGTTGGGGAGCGAGACCGGCCCGTAAAAGGTCGCGCCGCAGTGCATGTGCTCGGGCGTGTACTTGAGCAGCCGGTTGCGGATCGAGTGGTCGTCGAGGTGGTAGATCGGGATCGACTGGAACCGCCGCCAGCCGAGCGAGAAGATGAGCGGGTCGTTAGTCTTGAGGATCTTGGGGTGCCAGCGGTGGCGCTTGATGCGGACCGTCAGGAAGCCAAAGCGCTCCTCGGCCGGGACGAGGCCGCCGACGATGATGGGGAAGCGCGGGTCAAAGTTGTCGACCATCTCGCAGGGGACGTTGGCAAGCTCGATGCGGAGGTACGACCCGGGCCGGTAGCCCTCGACGAGCGCGCGCGTCTCCTCGTCGTCGCCGGCAAACTCGTCGCGGTTGAGCTGCAGCTGGGCCGCCATCTCTGCCTTCTTCTTGTCGTAGAAGGTTTCGTCGTCGTCGCCGTCCGACGGCTCGTCGTACTGCTCGTCAAACTTGCGCTTGAGCGCCGCCTTCTTGGACGCGAGCGCGGCCGCGCGCGAGTCCTCGTCGTCCGCCGCCGGAGCGGGGGCCGCCGAGTCGCCCGCCTCGCCCGTCGCCTCGAGATCCTCAAAGTCGCCGCCGCCAGCCTCGTCCTCGTTCTCTTCTTCAGCGCCCTCCTCACCACCGGCCAGCTCGCCCGTGATGAAGAGCGACTTGATGGCGTCGAGCATGCTCTCGTCGTCCCAGCCCTTGAGCAGCTCAAGGTTGACCCGCGGCCGCGTCTCGTCCGAGTCGTCGTCGGCCGACGTCGACGCGCGCGGGTTCTTGAGCTCGAACAGCTCGTCCGATGCCTGCGCCGTCGCCGACGCAGCCGCGATCGACCCGCCCGAGGACTGGGCAGCGACGACCTCGTCCGGCGTCAGGTCCGACGAGTAGATGAGCTTCATGAGGTTCTTGGGCTTGTCCTTGGTCCGTTCTGCGTGCGCCGCGAGTGCCTGGCCGGCGAGGTTGCGCTTCCACTTGGGCACGTCCTCGTCCTCGTCGTCCTCAAAGTCGTCCTCGTCCGAGACGGCAAACTCGCCGCCGTCCTGCATGAAGGCGCCGGCGTTGCCAATGTCGAGGTCCGAGTCGGACTCGTCGCCGTCATCCTCGGCGCGGGCCTTGCCCTTGCCGATCGGGTCGGACGGCAGACCGTTGGGCCGGCGAGGGGTCGCCCGGCCTCCGGTGAACCTGCCGGTCGACGGGCCAGCCTCGTCGTCGTCGTCCTCGTCAGAGCCGGCCATCTCCTCGTCCTCGTCCGACCCAAAGTCGTCCTCGTCGAGCTCGTCGTCCGAAGCAAAGTCGTCGGCGACGTCGTTGTCGTCCTGCTCAGCGAGCTGGACCGGCGCCTTGGACGAGCCAAAGAGGCGCAGGTCCGAGTTAGCGACCTGATCGTGCAGCGTCGACGTCGCGTCCTGCAGGTCCATGACCATGCGCTCGCCCTCGCCCTGGTGAACTGTGCGGCGGAGGAACGGCGGAGGTGTCAGCCTTCGCGGGGGCCGGAAGCGGACAAGAGACGGAGCCAAGTCAAACGCACCAAGCCGCTTGCCATCCTCGCCAAATTCCTCGCCCTCCTTGCGCCGAGTGAAGCTGCCGAGAACGTTGACGTACACGGCGTCCTTATCGTACATGACGCCGCCGACGTCGCTCATCGGAGCGTGGATCAGCTTGCCCTTCTCGCCCATGCGCCGACGCTTCTCGCCCTCGACCGTCGGCAAAGGGCAGGGGTCCTTGAGCTTCTCGACCGTGCTGATCGTCAGGTCGCCCGCGCCGGGGATGTGCACGCGCGAGCCCGAGGACGGCAGGTTGATGCCCCGCAGGTAGCCGTAGAGGGTGATGGTGCGGTCGACCGTCGGGTTGGCCGCGATCAGCTGAGGTGGCGTCAGGTCTTGGAGTCGGTCGGCGAGCAGGTAAGGGTCTGTCGGCAAGGAGGAGCGGTAGACAAGCAGGCGGTCAGTCTCGTCGCTCGACTCCAGGCGCGCTAGCCATGAGAGATAGAGCGCAGTGTCGAGGACGCACGGGTGTTGCGGAAGACGAGCGGTCGGAACTTCATGACGCTGATGAAGCGGCCGAGGTTGAGGATCTCCTGGTCGGGGTACCGGCCGTTCATGACGCCCGACAGGTAGAACAGCTTTGCGCCGGCGTAGATCTCCTTCCAGAAGCGCGTCTTGAGCGCCTTCTTCTGCGCGCGCAGCGTCGACGTCTTCTTGATCAGGTCGAGGTGCGTCAGGACGCCGATGACCTTGGGGAAGCCGTGCGACTGGAGGATGTTGAGGAACTCGAACGTCTCCTGCAGAGGAGTCGGGCAGGGGGTCAGTCGGGGCATTGCTGCGGATGGCTGGGCGAGACGACTCCTGTGAGCATGCGGTCGAAACGCACCATCTCGAAGCCGAACGAGCCGTCAATCATGAGCAGCACCAGGTCGGCGACCTTGGCAATGTCGATCATGGCGTTGAGGTCGTTGGCGCACTCGATGAAGGTCAGGCGGCGATGCTTGCCTGTGGAGGCGATTCGGCAAGACGAAGCAGAATGGAGGGAAGAGGCCAGCGATCGGGGGAGACAAGAGGGAGTAGTAGAGCAAGGGCACGGACAGGCCAGGGGTCAGCACGATTCCGAGGGATGGACGACTGGAGCTGTGGGGGGGGGAGGTGCCAGCCGGGCGAGCTGGTCGTCCACGAAGCAGACGGCACACGCACCCGACACGACGGTGACCGGTCCCCGAACCTCGTTCAGGTTGTGCTTGGTGAAGCGCTTGACGAGACTCTTCATCAGCGTCGACTTGCCGACGCCTGGCGGGCCGACGAGGGCGACGACGACGGGCGGAGGCTCGTCGTCGGGCGTGCGGTCGACCCGGGGGACGTGCAGCCGCGTCTGGTCCTTCTCGGCCTTGCGTCGGCCTTGGAGATTGGCATTGCGGCCCGAGGTCGGGGCGAAGGCCTGCGCACCAGTTCAAGGAAGACAGACGGGTCAACTTCGGTCGCTGCTGCCCGACCTGGGGAGGAAGGGGACGGAAAGGGAGCAGCAACGGCAGTTGCAACCACCGACCTTTGCGTTGAAGCCGCCCTTCTCAGCCGCCTTGTCCGCAGGCTTCTTCTTGTCTGCGCTCCTGCCGGCCGACGGCGCGCGATGGGCCTTTGCTGGCTTGTCCATCGTGAGAGCGAGGACGGGGGTTGAAGGGAATGGCTGGTCGGGTGGCAGGTGAGGGCAGCGCGCAGGCCGGGGGGGTGGAGGAGGCCAGCAGCAGCAGTCAGTTCGAAATCCGTTCGCTGAGGCTGGGAAAAAGCGTCCGACGTTGCTTCCGGGCTGCCCCGGTAGCGAGTGCGTCGTCGACCCTCACTCACGGACAGAGATCACGTTGTCGACCTGCGTCTCTCGATAGGCCGGTCGCTGACGGGTCACTGGCGAAGCCAATCAGAGACGCTTCGTTCGATCGCTGACGGACGAGCGAGCAAGACACAAGAAACAAGAGCTTGAGAAACGTCTTCTAGGTGGAGCAGTCGCGAGAGCAAAGCAGAGGAAAGGAAAAGAAAAGGAAAGAAACAAGAGGGAGGAGGGAAGCGCGCGCGAGTCTTTGATTTGAGCGGACGAGGTGAAGTCGAGTGCTTGAGGGGCGGGGAGGTGGGGGATGTACAGAAGAGAGTTTGGGGGGGGGGCGCAGAGGGAGAAGAGGACAGATATCAATGTGAGGGAGGGGCAGAGAAGCAGGGAGGGGTGGGGAGGACAGGCTGCGAGAAGAGGGGACACGGTGAGGACGGAAAGGGGGGGAAAGGGGTTTTTCAAGCCGGCGGCTTGGCAGCTGCCGACGGGGTCGAGTGGGTCACCGCCGCCGACGAGGACGAGGCAGGAGGAGCGGGGGTCGACTGAACGCCCATCGAGCCGGTCGCCTGGCTGCCGCCTCCCATGCCCCAGAGCGCGCCGAGCAGACCCTTGGCCGTCTCAACGACGCCTGCCGCCCCGCCTCCCGTCTGGCCGTGGTGCGCCGGAGGGGGGGCAGCGCTAGAGCTCTCTCCCGTCGTCGTCGTTGGTGGTGGAGGAGGGGACGAGTCGAGGCCGAGGGTCTGGAACGCCTCGCTCGGCGGGCTTGGGGCAGCAGCAGCAGCAGCAGCAGCAGCAGCAGCGGCGGTGGGGGCGGGGGGCTCGATCGTCGAGGGCGAGAGCGAAGGGCCAGAGCTCCCTCCTGGGCCAGGCGAGTGAGGGAGCGAAGCGGCCGTCGTCGCGCCTGATGCCGGCAGGGGACGCATCGTGATCTTTGGTGAGGCCGACCCCAACGCGCCGAGAGCGAAGGAACAAGGTCGTTCCAAAAGGGAGGGAGGGGGGGGGCGTGGGCGACCCGTCAGCAAGAGCTCCAAAGAGGGGTTTCTTTCCGAGAAACGAAAAAAAGAAAGCAAGGGAAAGGAGGCCCCGGGGGGGGGGGGGGAGGAGGACGACGACGCACCAGTGGGGACGAGTGAGGCGTCGGGTTGGTGCTTTGGGCAGGGACGTAGTCGTCGTCGGTGTCGTCCTCGGTCGAGCCTTCAAACGGCGTCGTCTCCTGCTCCTCCTCCTCCCCCTGCTCGAGCTCAACCTCGTCCTTGCCGACCGCAGGGGCCGACACCTGCTGCTTGCCCCTCGGCCCACCGCCACCGGCGCCGCCGCCGCCGCTGCTGCTGCTGCCGAACGAGCGCATGACCTCCTCGGCCAGCAAGGCGTTGTCGCGGATCCGGCGCGCCTCGTCCGGGTCGGCGTGCGAGGGTGGTGAACCGCCTCCACCTCCACCTCCACCTCCACCTCGTTCGCCCTCGTGGTCTTGCCCCCCAGCCCCAGCCCCAGCCCCAGCCGGCGGCGATGCCATCTTGTCCGCCCAGTAGTCCTCGGTCGACCGTCCGTCAGGCGGCCCAGCAGACGCACCCTCGTCGTCGTCGGCGGCGGTGGTGGCAGGGGCGGCCGGCGCCGACTTGTCGATGTGGATCGACGGTGGGCGGGCGGCACGACCTCCCCCTCCCGTTCCCCCTCCTCCTCCTCCTCCTCCTCCTCCTCCTCCTCCTCCTCCTCCTCCTGCTGCCGCAGCTGCCGCCGGACGCTGCTGCTGCGCCGACGACGACAAGGACGAGGACGAGGGGGGGTTAAAGAAGGACGCTCCTCCGTGTCCTGAGTTGCTCGAGAGCGAAGGCGAGCCAAGCCCTCCTCCTCCTCCTCCTCCTCCTCCTCCGGGCGGACCGATCGAGGCCGATCGCGACTGCGACGTTCGATCGACGAGCGAGGTCGCGCTCGAGGTGCGTGAGATGGGCCGACCTCGACGCTCGTGAGCCGCCTCGTCCTCCTCGTCGGTGGCGAGCTTTGCGTCGGCCGTTGTCGACCCCAAAGTGTTGCTGCTGCTGGTGGTGGTGGGGGTGGGGGTGGGGTTGGAAGAGGAAGGTGCGTTGACGGGTACGACTTTCCCTCCCTGACCGCCGACCCCACCGCCAGACGCAGCCTGCAGGGTCTCCACCGCGCCCTGCAAGCTCTGTGAGTCAGCAAAGTAGCCGGCTCCGCCGTCGTCGTCGTCGTTGTTCCTCGGCGAGCTGCCCCCGCTGGGAGAACCCGCCGGCTTCGGCGCCGCCGAAGCCTTCTTGTTCTTGAGGATCGACCGCCCGGGCTGCTTAGGCTGGGGCGAGGTCGGTTCGACGGGGGACGAAGGGGGTCCGCCGGCGTGTTGAGCGTTCCCCGCCTGCGCAGAAGAAGATGAAGAAGGGGGAGGAGGCGAAGGAAGGGCAGGGTGAGAGTCCGACTTGGCCGGCCCGGTAGGGGTCGACGTGCCTGAAGACGGCGGGGTCGAACCGATCGACGCCCCTCGCCTGGGAGGTTTGGCCTGCTGCTGCTGCTGAGATTGAGCGGCGGCGGCGGCGGCGGCCGAGCCGGGCAGGTCGGTCCGGCTGTTGTTGGGCGACGTGTGAGGCGACGACTCGTAGTGGTTGACGCTGCCGACTCTGCCCGCGACTTGATGCCTAGCTCCACCACCACCACCACCACCTCCTCCTCCTCCGAGCCCAGTCGAGGACGAAGCAGCCGCCGCCGACGAGGACGAGCCCGGCCGACGACCTGGGTGGATGAGCTCGTGGAACTCGTCGTCGTCCTCGTCCCACTGGGCCTGGTCGATCGGGCTCGGAAAGTCGTAGTCGGGTCCTCCTCCTCCTCCTCCCGCCGAGGACGAGGTCGACGAGCCACGCCCGCCGCTGCCGCCGAGCCGACCGACGTTGCGACCGTGGTCGCTCTCAGCCGAGGGAGAGGACGACGAGGAAGCCGAGCCTGACGAGGCTGACGAGGAGGACCGGTGCCGGTGGTGGAGGTGGTGGTGGGCAGCGGCGGCCGAGGATCCGTTGGGCGGGAGGAAGACGACGGCGGGCGAAGGGGCGGGGAAGGGCTCGTTGGACTTGAGCAACGTCGGAGCGATGTGGGCGATGGTAAAGTGCTCCTTTGGGTCCGAGCCCTGGCGCGTCATGGCCGGTCGCGGGTGGGTCGAGGACGAGATGGAGGACGAGGTCGAGCGCATCTCGAGCACGTCGTCGTCTGACTCGTCGTCGTCGTCGGAGGAGGAGCCGGCCGACGACGACGAGGGGGAAGGCGAGGGCGGTCGATCGGGCGAGACGCTCGTCGGCTCGTCGAGCGAGATGCACTGCTCGACAAACGTGTTGAACGAGATGTGCCGCTTCTCAGCGGCGATCGAGTTGGGGCTCGTCGTCCCGTCGCCGAGGTCCGGACCGGCGGTGGCAGCGGCTGCGGCGGCGAGGTGCTCGCCCGATGGCCGGCCGTGAGGGACGCCGTGCTCGACCTGGCCCTGACCGACCATGGCGAGCGAGGGGATCGGGATCCTCGGAGGCGAGGGCCGGCGGTTCGAGCCCTTGCGAACAATGTTGGTGTCGCTCTTGGTATGGAAGATCCCTGGCCTCCCATCGACCGACGAGGCTCCGCTCCCTCCCCCATCGTCGGGTCCCTCCCCCTGCCCCCCTCCTCCCCCACCCTCGTCGTCGGACGTCAGATCGAGCGACTCGAGCACGGGCGAGGCAGGCCGCTGCGAGGTGAGAATCTCGGACAGCGTGCGGTGCTTGAGGATCGGCTTCTTGCCCGACTGCAGGTCGAGCTTGTCCTCGGTCGTCGCTATCTTGGGCGGCGGGACCGCTTCGACCGCCGTGTGCAGCGGTCCGTACAGCCACGTCACGTCTGAGTCCTTGAGCCTGGGAGGGCCACACAAGGCACAAGGGTCAAGAGGGGAGGGGAGAGGGGGGGGGGGCGGAGGACCAGGAAGAAGCAACAAGGTCAGGAAAGGGTGCAGACGATCCCGAACGAACGCAAGCTGAGCGAGCGTCGTGATGCATCAAAGGATGGGAGAAAGGGGTGGAGGGCGGGGGGGGGGTCGGGGAGATGATGTAGTAGGTGGTGGGGGATGCGGAGGGAGTGGGGGAAGGCGGGGGGGGGGGGAGGGAGGGATGGACCCCGCGACGGCTCCCAATCGCGCCGCCGCCGCCGCCGCCGCTGCCCATCGCAAAAGAGCCCCTTGGTCGCCCGCCCCCTAGCCAGCTCCCCTCCCTTTTTCGGCGCGCACCACGAGCTCCCGCCAGCGACGACCGAGGCAGAGGCGTCCCCTTCCTCGCTCGCCCACCTCTATCCGAGGGGGGAAAGCTGAATTGAAGGGGGAGGGAGGGGGAGACCCCGCAGATCGAGATCGAGCCCACGCCGAGGATGGGAGGGAGGCGAGGGCCAGAGAAGTCAGCAACCCAAACGCACCAGTTGAGCGTCTCGGGACTGATGGTCTTGAGCTTGTTGCGCTGCTTCCACCAGGTGCGCCAGCTGGCGTTCTCGAGTCGGACCCCGTTGGCAATCTCGTTCTTCTTGCGCGTCATGGACCGCCACGAGGCCCAGACGTCCTCCTCGGCCCAGTCGTGCGAGAGGTAGTCGACGCAGATGGACGGCAGGCGCGTTTGGACGTCGCCGTCGTCGGGGTTGTGCGGGACGGCGCCGGCGGGGGAGGCCAAGGCTGGGGCGGGGACGTATTGGGCCATGGCAGTGGTGATGAGGGTGGGGTGGTTGTTGGGGGGTTTTTTTTTTTGCTGCACCCTGGCCAGAAGGAGGGTTGGGTTGTCGACGGGAAGTCGAAGAGAAGGGGGGGGGGGCGAGGGATTTCGGAGCGACGGGACGCGAGGGCTGATGGGTGTGGGCCGGGGTCAGGGAGAGCAAGCAAGGCTCAGGAAGACGGGTGGTGAAGAAGGAACGGCGAGCGACGTCGGTCAGGGGTGGTGAGGGACCGGTTGAAGGTGAGGAGGGCGGGCTGGCTTGCTGCTGCTGGAGGAGGAGGAGGAGGAGGCTTTGATGGATCGAGCAGCCGGGGTGAGGGCCCAGCCAGGTGATGGGAGAGAGAGAAGGGTGTGGGTGTGGGTGGTGGGTGTCCCTCTCTCTGTGGTGAGGGGTGGGTGGGGAGGGGTTGAGTGGGAGGGAGGCAAAGGAAGGAAGGTCGGACGGAGGGGTGGAGCCCTCTTGTTACGCCAAGGGTTACGGGTGATGGGATCGATCGCATCTATCAGAACTGCACTGACTGATCCCCTGCGTGCTGACCCACCCTCTCTGTCACGCCTGGGGGACTGACCGACCGACTGACCCTTGCCCTTCCCTTTAATTCCCTTGCCCTTCGCGCCCTCCTCGCATCCCTGATCAGCCAACCCCGCCCTCCCTCTCTCTCTCTCTTCCTCTCTCTCTCTTTCTCTCTCTCTCTCTCAAACACAGACACACACACACACACACATACACATACCACGCACACACACACAAATATGCGCACATACACACCTGCGTTGCTCCTACGTCCGAAGCGATCATCTCTCCCCCCCCCTTCCCTTGCGTCTTGCCCGCGATCTGGCTGACCGACTGACTGACTGAGCCGCTCGCTCACCCGCCCGCCCGCCCGCCCGCCCGCGGGACGTGTTCCCCCTCCTCCTCCTCCTCCTCCTCCTACCAGGTCAACGTCGACCCGACCTACCAGCTCCGCCTCGTCTCGGTCGACAACGCCGACGACGCCACGTCGACCTTGTTGGCTACCTCGAGCTCCTTCTCGATCGCTCGTCTGGAGGAGGGCCAGCGGTCGAGCTCGACCCTCGGATCCATCGTTGGTGCGGGCCATCCCCCCCCCCCCCCACCCCCCTCCTTTCATCCCCTCTCTCCTAGGTCGCTAACGTGACTCGGCTCTCTTCTCGTCGTTTTCATCCCCCCCTCCGCCCCTCCCTCCTCCCCCCGCCATCCAAACCTCAGCCTCAACCTCAGCCTCCGCTTCATCCACTCCAACCTCGTCCAAGTCGTCGCCCTTCTCCTCCTCCTCCTCCGAGACGACCGCTTCCGCCCCCGCCGCTGCCGAACCGACCAGCGCGACCTCGTCGGCCGCGCACGGGGCGTCTGCCAGCGGGCCGCAGCAGCAGCTCGAACTGGCGACCGTTCTCGCGTTGCTCGTCTCGGGGCTCGGGGCCCTGCTCTTCTAACTCCAGAAGAACTCTTTGACCACGATCCCGAGCTCCGGCCCCGTCCTGTACCTTGCTCGCTCGCGAACCAGACACTCCCCCCCCCCCATGCCACTCTCGCATCATGCCCCGCGCTCCAAACCGTCCGTCTCCCTTGTTGTTCCCGCTCCTCGTCCGTCTTGCCGCTTCATCTCCTTGTCAAAGCGCCCCCTTCCCCTGTTCCTGACCAGTCCTCCTGCTCTCGCCCTTGTCTCTGGTACGACTGCGACCTCCTGCGCTTGCCTTCTCCCAGCCTCTCAATGGCTCCCCAGTATGCGCCCCATCCACCCCTCCCCCTCCGCGCCCCCTCCTCCCGTCCTTCTGCTCTCTGCATGCCCTGTCTCCTCCCGCTCGCCAGGCGCTGCACGATCAGTCAGCCCGCCATTGCAAACCGAGGAGGTTGGATCGAAAACGTCACATTAGAGGATCAGAAACTCCACGTCAGAAAAGACAAGAGAGGGGATGAATGCGAGGGGTCAAATGCGGGAGGGGGGGGGGGGCAAAGCACAGGCAATCAAGGACAGGAGGACGGAGGGTTCATTCGGGAAAGAGGGGATAGATACGAGTGAGGGTGGGAAGGGAGCGGTTTGTCGGGCGTCTTTCCGTTTCGGAGTTGCGGCGGTTAGAGCGGGGTGAGGGGTTATCAGGGATGCGTGCAGCGTGAGGGTAGTCGGGGGGGGGGGTGTTGAGCAAGCAGAAAGAAAAGAGAGATGAGAATCAAAACAGACAGGGCAGCAGGGGGGGGGGGGCAGGGTTGAGGGGCCGGGGGAGTGAGGATCCCCTCCCCCCGGTCTTTAGTAAGGACAGTCGGCCTTGACGTGTCCAACGGCCGAGCACCGGAAGCACTTGCCCTCGCGCATGTAGGCCGCCGTGTGGGCTTGGGGGAGCCACGACTTGACGGCGGAGGGGCGGGCGAGGGGCTTGGGGGAGGGTTGGCCGGCAAAGAGCGAAGGGAAGAGGGAGCGGAGCGAGGTGTACTCGACCCCGGTCGGCGTGATGGATCGCTTGACGTCGACGACGGCGGGGGCGGTGGCGGGAGGGACGAAGGTCGGGAGGGAGACGACGAGGGGCGAGGCCTCATCTGTCGAGTCGTCGTGCAACTTCTCTCCCTCCTCCTCCTCTCCCCCAGCCTGGTCAACGACGACGACGGCGTGGGATGGTCGACGGGTGCGCACCCGCTTGTTGGGCTTGACGTCGGTCGGCTCCTCGCCGAACGCAGGCACGCGCGCCGTCGAGGTGCCTGCAAAGGCGAGGTTGACGACGGCCTGCTCGGGCGAGGGGGTGGGGGAGAAGCCGGTGAAGATGGGCTTGGCGGGCGGAGGGGTCGAGAGGGCGTTGGCAAACTTGCCGGCGGCGGGGGCGGGCGTCGGGCCGTCGCTCGGGGTCGAAGGAGCGTGCGAGGACGTAGGGGACGGGTGCGAGGTCGCGGCCGACGAGGACGAGACGAATCGCCCCCCGGCCATCGTCGTCGTCGTCGTCGTCGCGTGCGAAGCGTAGGTCCCGAAGGACGAGGATGAGGCGCCGCGGTTCTGCGGCGGCGACTGCTGGCGCTGGTAGTGCGACAGGCGGATGTCCTGTCGAGCGGGGGATGGCATGCGATGGGGTCAGCCCGAGCGGCGCGACGAGGGGAGGGAAAGGATCAAGAGGAGAGAGAGACGCACGTCAAGACTCGGTGCCTTGGATCCGTCGCTGCCTACCGAGCCGCCAGTGACCTGGCCAACGTCCGCCGCGTCTGCAGCAGCTCGTCCCGGACCGGACGCGGAAACGTGATCCACAGCGGCCGGAGCTTGCTGCTGCCTCTTCGCGGCGGTGATTTCGCTCCAGCGGACGTCCTGCGAGAGTCAGTCGAACAGGGTGACGAAGGTCAGCCTGAGAGCGCGACGGCGAGGAAGAAGAGGAAGAACAGATAAAAGTCAAAACTGAGGGGGGGGGGCGGGGGCGGGGGGAAAGACGCACGTCGACAGCGAGATGGCGATAGTCGTTGCGGCTCGAGCGGGCGGCCGAGTCGACCCCGACGACGACGTCGACGACGCTGGGCTCGGCGGCGACGGCGGCGGCGTGAGCCTTCGCTGCCTCCGCGCCGGGGACGGTACGACGCGGGGGCGTATCGACGAGGTCTGACCACCGAAGCTCCTGTTAGGGCGGGGCCGCGAAGAGGGGAGTGAAACACAACGCCTTCAGCCAGGACTCAAGCAATGCAGCATGGGCAGGTGGTGGGAAGGAGTGGGGATGCGCACCTCAAAGCTTCGGCCTGCGAGAAACTCGTCTGCTTCCTGCGTCGCTGAGGCGTGCGCGTCGGCGGGCGCTTTGCCGGCGACCTCTGCGCTGTCGAGGGTGGACGTGTGGGAGGAGGCGGAGGGGGGTCGAAATGAATGCTGGCCGCCTGCGGAGGACGCGGCGGCCTGAGGGGCGGTGGTTGAAGACGAGGGGAGGTTGGCGGTAGGTTGAGGGAGCCGGCGGGCGAGAATTGCCAGGCCGGACGGCTTGGTCGACCGCGGGTTGGCGGTCGGCTGGGCTTGCGCCGCGGGCAGGGCAGCTGGGGAAGCGACAGGCGAGCCGGGGCCAGACGGGCCGGCCTCGTCGAGGTGGGACGAGAGCGAGCCGCTGACGGACGAGGCGAGCGACGAGGCGGCCTCGACGGCGATCGAGGGGATGATGGGCGAGGGCTGGAACGCAGGGGCCGTCGGAGAGAGAGCCGACGAGGACGACACAGAGCGGTGAGAGGAGCTGACTGGGAGAGCAATGATAGTCGCTGCGGGCGATGGTGGGGCGATGTCGACCGACGCGGGCTCGACAGAGGGCGCTGGCGGAAGGGCCGCGTCGTCGACATCGTGGTTCTCGACTTTCGGCTCCTCTTGCTGTGTCTTCTGTTCATCAACAGTTGGTCGCGGAGCTTCGGTTGACGAAAAGGCGATGAGTTGCAGCAGTCGCTGGAACTCCTCGGACGGGATCGCGCCATCCTCGGCCATCGACATCGTCGCCTGGTCGGCGGCGAGTGGCGCCGGGGCAGGGCCGATGCGGACCGAGACGTGGACATTGTCGTCTGAGAACAGGCCGTGCGCCGCGAGGTGCTGGAGAGTCTCGACGTCCTCCTCTGTATGGCCAGAGCAGATGATAGCAGATCAGCTACGTCGAACAAGGAATCGGCGCCAAGACGAGGTGGGGCGAGACACGGACCGTCATCCAACATGACGGCTCGCGTGCCGCGGCCGTCGCGGAGGTCGCACGCGTAGCTCGCATCAAACGACTGGCCGCACGAGAGCTTCAGCTTGCGTTGGACCCAGCCCTCGACCTGCTCGAAGGATGGGCGGTCTGGCAGAGGAGGGGGAGGGAAGGTTGAGGCAGGGTCAGTCGGCGGGACGGCATCGACGGATCGGAGGTGGGGAGGTCGAGAGGTTGGGGCACGCACTTGAGAGGAGCCGGACAAAGCACGAGCCGTCCGGACCGGTAAAGACGAGCCGAGGAGACGCCATGCTTGAGGAAGGAGGGTTGTGCTTGAGGAAGGGGAGAGCCCCTGTTGAAGGTTGAGGGAAGGCAAAAGGAAGGATCGTGGTGGTCGAAGGGAGGGAGGCGGGAAGGGGCGGGTCGAGAACAACACCCCGCCGCGCCAAAGGCAGGCGCGTCGGCTGCTGCGGGCGAGGGCGTCAATCTCCCCGACGGGGGACTCATCCCCCGGTTGGGCTCTCGGCTGACCGCGCGTGTGGCCGACCTCCTCCTCCAGCTCCTCGTTGAGTCCATCATCACCGCCCTCCTGGCCGATACGACCACCGACAAGCTAATCGCCGACGACGAAGCTCGTCCAAAAATCAGGTCCGTCGCTAGCTCTCCGCGACATGCCATGGCACTCACCGAGGCTGATTGAGCGCGCTCCCTCCAACCCCTGCACCCCTTGCAGCGCCGCGCTCAGCATCGACCCACACTTGTCAACGTCGCCTTTCCTCTCGCCTAGCTCATGTCAATACAGCCTGGAACGCAGCGCATTGTCGCCTTGCTGGCGCACCTGCCGCCTCTGACGACGCCCGTCGTCCACATCGCCGGCACCAACGGCAAGGGGTCGGTCTCGGCTGTGCTCGACGCCGTCATGACTGCCGCCGGCATCAAGACGGCTCGCTTCAATTCGCCTCACCTCGTCTCGGCCGAGGACGCGATCCGGCTTTCTGGCAAGCCGATCAGTCGTGAGCTGTACGATGCGACGCGTGCCGAGGTCGAGCGCGTCGACGGCGAGCACGCGTGCGAGGCTAGCCTGTTCGAGCTGCTGACGGCGACGGCGCTCGTCGTCTTTGCGCGCGCCAGCGTCGACGTCGTCCTCGTTGAGTGCGGCATGGGCGGCGTCGATGACGCGACCAACGTGTTTGGGACGGATCAGGTGCTCGCGAGCGTCCTGACGGCCGTCGACCTTGACCACCAAGCGTTCCTTGGCAACACGGTCGGCGCCATCGCCCGCGCGAAGGCCGGCATCGTCAAGCAAGGCGGCGTGCTCGTCGTCGGGCTGCAGAAGCACGGCGAGATCCGGCCGGTCGTTGAGGAGCTCGCCAACGAGCGGCAGGCAGAGGTCGTCTGGGCCGAGCGCAGCTTTGTCGGCAGCAGCGGCTCCTCGCCTGACGCTGCTAGCGCAGCGGACTCTGGCACGCAGCCGGTCCTCACGCCCCTGCCCATCTCGGCCGACCGCACCTTTGCCGGCGCCGACGTGCCCGACACGCTCGCGCTGCTCCAGTCGCAGCTCATGCACCTCATGTCGGCAACCCAGCCGCTGCTCGCCGAGAACGCCGACGAGACGCCGGCCTCGGTCCTGCCCTCGATCCAAAACATCGCTCTCCTCTCCACCTTCATCCGGGGATTCTCGCGCGCGCCGCAGCCGGTCTTGCGGACCGACCTGCCCTTGCCGGGTGAGCACCAGCGCAACAACCTATCGCTCGCGCTCGCCGTCGTCGAGGTCCTGCGGACGCGCCCAGCTGCGCTCGAACGGCTTCCCACGCTCGCCCGTCTGTCGGACGAGGTGGTCGCTCTCGGCGTCCGACAGACCGTCTGGGATGGCCGGTGCTCTTGGCTATCCGTCCCGCTTGAGACGACGGTCAGCGACAGCAGCAGCCACGACAGGACATGCTGCGTCCTCGCCGACGGCGCGCACAATCCGTCCTCGGCCCGCCTGCTGGCATCTTACCTGTCGACCATCCCCGCTAGCGCTGGCCCGCGACCGCGAACGTTCATCCTGTCGCTCTCGCACTCGCCGCCCAAGACGCCGGGTGAGGTCCTCGGCCCGCTTCTGCGCACAGGCGACCGCGTCGCCCTTGTCGAGTTTGCCACCCCGATTGAAGGCATGCCGTGGGTCCGGCCTGTGCCGATCGACGAGCTCATCGAGCCCGCCCGCGCGCTCGTCGGCGACGAGGCGCCCATCTGGGCCGGGTCGCTCGCCGATGCGCTCGAATGGGCCCGGGGCGAGGAAAAGGACCAGGGCCTCGTCGTCGTTGCCGGCAGCCTCTACCTCGTCGCCGACTTGTATCGCCTCCTGCGCAAAGACCGCTCATGAGCCCGCTTTTACAAGTCGACGCGCAACCGCAACAACGCAACAAACGCTTTGTGCGAGGTCAGTGCCGCCTGGCGCGCCGTGTCCCTGCCCGAGTCCGTCGCTGACTCTTCACTCCCCCCTCCTGCCTAGAACCTTGCTCGCGCGCCGGTGCACGGCGCTCCGAGGCCTCGCTCAGTAGCGCGGGAGGTCTCTGCCTCGGGGCTCGTGCCAACTCTCCACTCTGTCGTCCTACGCATGGCGCCAGCCCGGGCCACCTGGTCGGTCTACGGTCACGGCCCAATTCATCGCCCTGATTCGCTCCGACTGACGACCGATCGCTCAAGCAGTGTCGGCCGCGATGCGATATTTGACGCTGGCTTACACTACTGTCATCCTCGCAAGCGCAAACGGGACGGGTTGCAGCAAGTTGCGGACCATGGTCTGTGTTTACGTCCAGGTGGAGAGGGATCAAGAGGCGTGGAGGGAGAGAAAAAGCGACGACAGCAGCATAGCGCAGTGTACAGGAGTTGCATGGGGGAAGAACACAAGGAAGCTGAGCACACGAGAGACGGAGGAGTAGGGGACAGAAGAGGCGGTAGGAAAAAAGTGAAATTGTGATGTGGGAGTGGTGAGCAGAGGAAGATGGAGATGGGACGAGGTGATGCTAAAAGAGCGGCAGGCAACATGCGGGAGCGCGAGATATTTCGGGACGGCGGACGTGCGATAAGTAACGGGTGGAAGAGGGGGGGGGGGGCGAGGCGTCGACCTCCTAGTAAAAGTGTGGCGCGTACGAGTGCGGTGGCTGGATGGAATGTCCGCTCAGGCCAAGCTTGTCCGTCGGGTTCGACGGAAACATGGGTGGCGGCGGCGGAAGGGTGCTCGCGAGCTGGTCCGTCGCCGACGAGGCAGCGTTGGCAGCCGCAGCAGCGGCAGCGGCGGCGCCGCGCTCGCTGCGCTCCTTCTTTTTCTTGCCTGGGCCACGACGTTTGATGACCTCGTCGACGGTGCAGTGCAAGTTACGCTTCTCACAGTTGGCGCACGTCGGACGAACGCCGTCGCACCTGCACGAGGAAGGACCAGTGGAGGGAGCGCCGACGGTCAGCAACGGCGGGAGCGTGTTCACGAGAGAAAAAAAAAAAGTCGACGTACTTGAGCTTGCGCTTGCGGCAGAAGTGGCACGCCAGCGGCGCCTTCTTGATCTCACCGGCCGGCTTGTCACCGCCGGCGGGGGCGGCAGTGGAGGCGCTGGCGCTGCTCAGAGAACGTTTGTGCGACGGCTTCTTGTCGGCCGCCGGGCGCTTGCCCTCAGCGACGGTCGATAGCTTGGCGGGCTTCTGCTCCTCCTGGACCGCTGAGGCCGGGGGCGGCTCGATGCTGAGGCCCGGCCCCTTGGCGACGGGGGCTTCGCTGGAGGCGGGAGTGGCCTGAGAGTGTAGCCAAGACGGCTGCCCGTCCGGACCAGGCACGGTCGCCGGCGAGGGTCCACGTGAGTCGACGTACGGTTGGGGGTAGTAGTGCGTCTGCATCGAGGACTCGGCGTACGCGTCCGCCGTCTGCGGATAAGGTGAGCCGTGCTGCTGCTGCTGCTGTCCGGCTTGGAAAACACTGTAGGGCGTGGCAGTCTGCAGCGAGGGCGTCGAGTGGTGCCTCGGCAGGTCATGCACCGTTTCGGACGCCGAGTCGTACGGCAGCGAGTGACGGTAAGTCGTCAAGTGACCTTGAGCTGGCGAGTAGTGCGTGCCTTGGTCGACTTGCGGGTACGGCGCAGGGTAGCCGCCGCCACCGCCGTACTCTGGCGGGTGAGAATAGCCTGTCGAATTGGAGTGCCATCCCCCTTGCGAATGATATTGGCCGTCCCGCCCGAAGCTGTCGTGGGGGACCGAGCCGTTGGTCGACGTCGCCGGCCAAGCGCTGGGCTGCAGCTCGTTGGAGCCGGAGGTGCCCTGGAGACCAAGTGCCGACGTCTGTGAGTGCGTTCCTCCGTCGAAGGGACTGGCGTAGACATTGATGTCGAGTCTGGGTGCGGGCTGAGACTGGAACCCTTCCGGCTGTGGGCCGGAGATGAAGCTGCCCGAGGGCGATGCGTTGGCAAAGTTGCGGTACGACGCTGGATCGTTGGCGGGCGCGCCCGTTTGCCGGCCGTCGCCGAGCGCCGGGTACGGCATGGGGTAGGCACTCGGGTACGACAGCTTCTCGTTGGCGGGTGGCATCGCGCCAGGGAGCATCGCCGCCGGGTCTTGCGACAACGAGGCGTTGCTCAAGGTCGACGGCGACGTCTGGATCTGCGACCCGCCCGCGTTGTCCGCGTACAGGCCGCCGCGCGGGCTTCGGGTGAAGGCGCCGGTTGGAGTCTGGCTACTGCTGCCACCATGCGCGTCGCCAGAGCGCGGCCCGGGAAACTTGGCCGCCACCAGCTGTTGGTAGCGTGAGAGCTCCGCCATGGCCTGCCCTGCTGGCGGCGAGGCCAGACTGCTGCTGAAGCGCGGCAGAGGCGCTGAAGACGTCGAGGCGTCGCTCTGCCTGGCCAGACCGAGGTCCGGGCTGGCGCTCGACCAGTCGACCGACTGTTGCTGCTGCTGGGCGTGCTGCTCCGGTTCGGCATGCTGCGCTGGCCACGCGTGCATGTAGCCGTTCGACGCAAGGTCGAAGACGGGATGATTCGTGTCGTAGGCGGTGTTTCCTAGAAACTGCATGCCGAAGGAGAAAGTGGCACGTTCGCATCAGCGTCAAGGGCAGGAGACAACACCAGCGGGCGTTCAAGGACCGGCAGGGACTGACGGCCGAATACATTGAGCCATCCTTGTTGAACCAGTCGGCCTGCTGCTGCTGCTCAGGCATGGGCTGGTAGAGAGATTGCGGGTGGGCCGCCAGACGATCCTACGCTTGGCGTCAGCACCCTGCGTTGTTTCCGCCCAGAGCACGCGTCAAATCAGGCGGATGGATTGGACTAACGATGTGCTCCTGCGCAAGACCGTTGAGAACGGTCCAGGGGGCGGCGGTCGAACCGGCATTCCACGATGATGAGTCGCGCGAGAGCTCGCCGTCGCAAGGCGGCGGGGACGGAGGTTGATAGCCAGACGGCGGCGCTGGTGGTGGGACGCTGGCCGCGGCCGACGACGGAGCTGCTGCGTTGGCGCCCGACGGCGTGTCCTGCGCACGCGGAGCCTGCAGGGCCAGCATGGCGTTGCGCATCTTGAGCTGCACGAGCTGCGAGTAGCGTGATACGCTGCTCCGCGCAGGGGGCTGCGGCGTCGACGAAGAGGCGAGGTTGCCGTCGGACAGGGCCGACATGGGCTGGGTCGGTCGGTGCGACATGTGTGTCGTGTCCCAGATGCTCCCTGAAGGATGCGGGTCGCGGCCGTCAAAGTGTAAGTCTCTGAGGTCCTCGATATGAGCGGTCAGGCGGGCGTCCGACGAGGCGGACGAAGCTGGAGCGGTCGGTGAAAACCGAGTGTGAGAGGAGGGAGGGAGAGCCGCTCAGCCCGTAAAACAACCAGAGAAGGCCGCCTGGGGTCGAAAAAGGTAGCGCGACAAGCGCCGGCGAGCGAGCGACAGAGCGAGCGACCAGGCGGGCACGACCAGAAGGAAGAGGGAACGCACTCGGGGGCGAGGACTTTCTGCCACACGGGGCTGGTGGCTGGAGGAGAGATGCGCTGCTGCTAGTGCCGGGCAATCCCGCTGCCGTTGAGCCCGCCTGGTGGTCGGTTCTCCACGCGGCCCAGTCTTGACGGGAGGACTGGGTCGGGGGCAGGGACATGCAGCGTCCGAGGCTAGCTAAGGGGGAGGACAGGCGGGAAGGGGCGGGTTGCCGCTTTCTGCTGTCTTTGATCGACCGGGTCGGCTGCGAGATCTCTCGAGGAGAATGAGGGCAAACTAGGTCGGAGGGGCGACGGTGGCAAACGTGGCAGATCTGTCGTCCGCGCGTTGATGGCAGGCCAGGAAAAAGATCGTTGAAGGAGGGCAAGGAAGGGTAAGCACTGGGAGAACGCCAGCGGCGAGAACGCGAAGGGCAAGGGGATATGATCCGCGACGGAGCTCCGAGCGAGGGCAAAAAGGAGGCGGGGTGGAAGGGGCTGACCTGTCTGCTGACGAGCTCGTGCTGCCGGTCGGTGGCTTGTCGAGAAGCTGGTCGAGGACGACAGGACGGTTGCGCACGGACGCCGCTCGAGCCGTGCAAGGAGTCGATAGAGTGGGAAGCGAGAACCAAGTGGCTGCTTCTGAGGGTAAGGACGAGCTGGACGCCGCTGCCGAAGCTTGGTGTGTGGTCGAAGGCGCAGGCGTTGCGGGAGCTGACGGGCTAGCCAGCTGGCTGGCTGCTGGGCTGGGCTAGGCGGGAGAGGGGGACCGTGCGACCAGTCGTTGCCGCTAGGGGCAGGGAGCGGCTCGCAGCGTTTGCGTGGGGTTGGGGGGGAAGGCGGCCGTGGGGAAAGACGTCGGGGGTGCTGGAGCACGTCGTCGGGAACCGACCGTAATTGGGCTACGCTCAACGTCGGCGAGATACAGAGAAACGTAGCGGACGAGCTGGAGGAATCGGTCGACGTCGACAATCAAGAGGTGGTCGTCTGCAGGCAGCATGCATTCATCCCTTCTCTCCTGGCTTCTCTCTGGTCGTGAGAATGCTGCTCGCGCCTGCAGACTCGCGCTCGGGCAGCCCGCCCGCGCGCACCCGTCTCCACTGGGCTGGCTCGCATCGACCCGGGGAGAGGCCACCCAGGCGCACGCCACAAGGGTCGAATCCTTTTTTTCGCGCCCCCGCACGTTGTCTCAATCGCCAAACGGCCCGCGATCGCCTCGAGCTCGGCGACCGACCTGGTTCTCGAGCGCGATCGAGAGCACCTGTCCAGCTGTCTGCTGGCATGCGGGTCGTCACCCATATCATTCAAGACGTGCACGTCTCGCGCGCTCGAGCGCGGATGTCGAACGAGGCGACAGGCATGAACTCCCGCCGACTGCGCCTGCGTGCTGTGTCGAGGGAACGAGCGACAGGCCGCTCCACCAGCGTGGCCACCCTCGTTCTTTTGTCTGCTGCTGCTGTCTGTTTGATGAGGAGGCTGGCGGTCTTTCCGGGCGTTGCCCAAGCTGGGGAGCCGCGGGACGTCGAACCGCTTGTGTTGGGGGCGCGTTGGACAAAGGGGCGTCGTCAGCCCAAAGTGGATTATTTTCTGCGCTCGCGATCTCGCCCGTCGACTTCCTTATTGTCGTGCACACTCGTCTGGCCCGTGAGCTGGACGAGACCTCCCCGGACTTGCAACTGCCTGCTGTCATAACCTGGTCCGCTGGCTTGTCTTGCAGTTCTCTCCCTGTCCGCTGCACCGACGACCCTCCTTTCATGGGCCGCCAAGCGCAAGGATGCAGCTGAGCCTTCCTTGGCCGACGCGGATGCCCCTGACTTCTTGTCCACCCTTGGCCCGACGCCGGCTGTTCGCGCGAGCCCACCTCGCGACCGCCCGCAAAAAGGCCGCATTGCGCGGCGCGGCCGGCCATCGTGGGCCAGATCTTCCGACCTCCTCGTCACCCGCGCGCCTCCCCTACTTTGGCCTAGCGAGCGCGACGATGCACAGCCGTCGACGACGGGCCTCTGTCCTCGCCAGAAACGCGTGGGCGGCGCGACGGCACGATGTCATGTGAGGTGGAGAGGGGTCATCGCATAGGGCGCAAGGTCGTGAGAGAGGGCAGAGGAGCGGTGAAACGTGCTTCAGCGGTGCAAAGGAAGCAAGGGAGACGCATGCGACAGCAACTGCAGTGTGGAGGGACGCAAGGCGCGAGGGTCAGGAGGAGCGGGCCAAGATGAGGCGAATGGGGCAGGACATGCCGCTGTAGGAATGTCCGATGGAGGTTGTCAGGCGACGCTGTCCGAAGGGGCAGCAGTAGCGGTGGTGTAGGGCTCAGCTGCAGCCTCAGCCTTCTGTTCGTCGGCGGTCGGGACGCCCTGCGTGCGTTGGAGGGGTAGTAAAGGCCGGTCAGTGACGGAGTGCGCCCGCGACTGAAAGCTGTAGGCCCGCAGGAAAGTGAGGGAAGCGCACCTTGGTTCGGCAGGAAGGGCAGGCATTGCGCCCGGTCGACAGCCACGAGTCGACGCAGACCTGATGCTGCGGTGTGAAAGAGGGACGCAGAACAGAGTCAGCACTAACGCCGACAGGGCGGCGACAAGGAGGAGAGCCGGAGACTCACGTAGACGTGCCGGCAGCTCATGACACGGCAGTCCTCGTCGGCCTCGTAGTCCTCGAGGCAAACAGCGCATCGGTCGGCCGACGAGGCGATGATCCTGCCGTCGGCGACCCACTCAGGGATACTCGCACCGCGAATCACCTCAAGCGCCGACTTCTGAATGTCGGCCGTGCTCGCCGTCGGCGGTTTAACGTTGCCGAGGACCTCGGCGAGCGCCCTGACAGTCAAGCGAAGTAAGAACGCAAGAAAAAGAAGCGTCAACGCGCCGAAGCAGAGAGGGAGAGTACGATGGACTGGGAAGGGTCAAGCAACGCACCAGAGGTCCTCGTGCGTGAACTGGCCGGTCAGCAGACCGGGCGCGGTCAGGATGGGATGGCCGTCTGGGTACTGGCCGCCGACAACCCACAGGACGAACGACGCCGTGCTGCGTCGCGCGGCTTGCATTCGTTGAGCCTCGGCGGAACTGGCGTCAGGAGAATCAGTAGCCCTAGGGGCGGCGGCAGAAGGCGTCGACGACGAGTCTGAGGCAGCTGCGGCAGGCGAGCCATCCGAGGTCGTCCGGCCGCGGAGACCGTCGAACGCGCGCCGAACACGGCCCGTGAGGCCGGCGCCCGAGCGGGCGTCCGACATAGTCGAATCGCCATCTGCGTCTCGAGGAGCTGCGCCGGTAGCGGGGCGCGGCAGAGCATCACGTAAAACGTCAGACGCCGGAGCAGCGGCAGAGGGAGCCGGTGACTGGACGGCGGCCTGACCAAATTCGGCGGGAATGTCGGCGGCTGCAATCGACCGCACGCCGACCATGATCATGGGCGTGACGCGGCGAAGCGCATCCGGGTGGGCAGCGTCCGCAGGGTCGTCCGCAAGAGCCCGGCCGACCTGCGCGAGTGGGCCGTCGACCAGTGGGACGGCGGCAGCGCTTGCAGAGGAAGACGATGGTCGTGCATCAGCCGGGATGCCGACGGCCGGCGCGGCGCTTCTCGACGGCGCCATCCTCGGCTGCAGAGGAGCGGGGGCGCGCAACAAAGAGCGAGATAATCAGTGGGGGGGGGGGAATCAATGGCGAGGAAAAGAGAGAGGGAAGGAACAGTCGGACCTCAAAACGGTAGACCATCATCCAGTTGAGTCGCCGGGGTTCGCCCTCTGCACTCGTGTTCACGGCTGACGGTCTCGGGGCGGCGCGATCCTCTCCTGCCGACGACGCTGCCGACGCTACTGCCGATGCCGCGGCGCCATCGGCACGATCTGCAGCGGCGACGGGTGGCAGGCCGTTGAATTCGCGCAGTGCGCGCAACAGGCCGGACTGGATGTCCTCGAGGAACACCTCGAAGCTCTCGGGCATCGGCGGGGAGCTGTCGGTCGACGAGCCGGAGCCAGAGGATGACGCCGACGAAGCGTTCGATCCCGCCGGGGAGGGGGGTCCGGTTGCGGAGTGGTTGCGACCGGTAGGAGCAGCGGGCGAGGTGGGGGCCTGACGAGGGGAATCTCGCGGGGCGCCATCGTTCTCCGGACGGCTGACCGCGTCCGGGCCAAACGCGCTCGTCATGTAGTTGCGCAGGACAGTTTCGATATCGTTCGCTGTGTCGGTGCCGTTGGCCGCCGGCGCCTGGTCTGCAGTGGGCGCCGACGTCGAGGCCGACTCGACGAGGCCGTCGTTCGCGGCGGCCTCGTCGATGGTTCCAGGGTCAACAGCGGCAGCGCTGCGTGCACGCAGCAACTCGTCGCGGATCGCATTCAAGCGACGGTAGCCCTCCTCGGTGAGAATCCTCTCCTGAGACGGCTGACCCCCGGCGGCGACGCGCTGAGCCTCGGTCACGGCCAGCGAGGTGCGAGGCCGGAGCGGCGGCAGCGGCGGACGGACCGATGGCGGACGGACCGGACGCAGGAGCGATGCGGCCGTAGCAGTCGTCGCAACACTGAGCAGCCCACCGAGCAGCGCGGCCTGGTCTTCAGCAGATGTGTTGACCGGCTCGGCCGTTGACGGCGAGGACTGAGGTACCCCATCGTCGGCCGGCGCGGCTCGTGCGAGGCGGGAGGGAAGAGGTCGAAGCAGACGGCCCGAGCTCGGCTGCGTGCCGGAAGAAGACGTAGGCGTGCTCGGTCGGGAGGTCGGCGGCGGCGTCGTCGGGTTGGAGGTCGTAACGAGGCCCTGAACCTGGAAAGAACGAACGAGGCTTGTAAGTCAGGCGTCCGTCTGCCGTCGAAAGCAGAAGCGAGTATGAAGGTCGCACGACGAGACTCGTCCCTCCTCCGATGGCCCCCAGACCTTGTCCTCGTCCGCTGGATCCGCCGCCCGACGGCTGTGTCGGCGCGGCTTGCGGCGGCGGTGGCGAGGGCGCGGGTCGGGCGGCCGCCACCGTTGAGGGGTTGCTGAGTCCTTGGAGGACCGAGCTGAGCAGGTTTGATGCGCGCGCGATGTCGGCTCGAGCATCCTCAATCGGTCCCGAAGGCGCGGAGGTGGTCTCGGGCAGCGGGTTGACGTACGCGGCCGTGCCGGGGCCCTCGCGCAGCGAATCCATCGACACACGCTCGATAAGCTGCTCAGCGCGCCGACGCGGGCTGAGGAGCGGGTCGTCCGAGGCATCGGCAGCGGCAACCGTGGACGACGACGACGCGCCGTCGGTGGGATCCGTCGAGCTGGACGTCACCACCGGTCGCGCGGGTGCGCGGAGCGACGGCGAGGCGGTCAATGAAGGAGTCGAGCCGACGTCCTCAGTCGACGACGGGTGGCTGTTGGCAGCGGCTGACGGCGTCGCAAAGCTGGTGGAGGACGACGACTCAGAGTCGAGAAAGCGCGATGAACGACGGAGTGACTGCTCCTCCCGCTGCTTGCCCTTGCTCTTGGCGGACGGAGGACCAGTACTGGCAGAGGACGAAGAGGCGGCCGAGGACGATCCGCCGCCCCTGACGCTGAGGAGGTCGCTCAGTCGCCTGCGCTTCTTGTCTTTGCGGTAGCTCTCACCACCAGTACCGTCTTCACCGCCGCCGTCGTCGTCCCGCCGACCGAAAAGACTGCTGCCGCGGTCGCGCAGGCCGGCGAGCGTTGAAGACGGGCCGTGCCTGGTCGTGGCGTTCGTTGCGCTGGATACAGCCCTCGCTCGCCGCCGGGTGATTGTCTGGCCGATAGACGACAGCGACTCGGCTGGCTGAGCGGCAGACAAAGACCTGACATCAACGTCCATGTCGGTCGTCGAAGGCGCCGTCAATGAAGGGATTGGGTCTTGACCGTCGGTCATTGGTCGCGAGGGGGTAGACGATTGGCGGCGGGGGCTGGGTTGGTTGGGGTGTCCGAGCCGCGAGGTGTTGCTGCCCATTGCTGGCGGCGGCTGGACCCAGAGTCGCCGAGAGACGTTGGTGAGTGTTGTGACTGAAGGGGCGGGTTTTGCTGCAGCTCGTAGAGGGGAAGAGCGGGCAGAAAGGTGGGGTGCCTTGATGAGATGCTGGTGGTTGAGGGGTCGAGGTGGTCGCTGGCGCTGACGGCGTCAAAGCGCAGGCTGCAGCAGCCCTCGCAGTACTGATTCTCGTCCCTCCCACTCTCCCTCCGTCAGGCGCCCTTCGTAACGTCGTTGCAGGATGATAAAGTGAACGAAGTGATCTCAGTTTGTGGGCTCTGCTGTCCGTGCACAGCACGATAGAGGGTTGGCCTGTGGCTCGGCTGGTGCTGAGCTCAAGTCAGGGGCCAGCACTGGCGACCCTGCCCTTTTCCCCAGGGCTTGCTCTCGCTTGCTCAGGCGTCTACCCGGCCGCCTCTTCTGCGACGGCTCTCTCCTACCGGCTGAATCCAGGGACCGTGCTAGCACGATCCGCTGTTGAGATCCTCGTCTCGCCAAGGAGGTCAATGTCCTCGTCGTCGGCCCACCTTGTCAGCAAGCTTAATGTGGGCGTCGGAGTTTGCCTCTGCCCGCGTGGGTGTGATCGTTACAGCTGAGCTGCAGCAGCTGCAGCTGGCCAGCTGTCGCCCTTCCTCTCCTGCTGCTGCCTCTTCCCATGAGGATCACCGGAACACGGAAGCCTCAATCGCATGTGTGTCCCTGATGCTTCGAGGCTCCCGCTCGGACGGGACGGCAGGGGAGCTTCTCGGCTGAGGCGTGTCACGCTGCAGCCGGACGCGGCCCTCGATAGCGCGCATGCGCGCGCGCGGTGCAGCAGCAGCAGCGCCTCGACGTCGACCCTGGGCGAGGTCGTTGCTGAGCAGCAGGAAAGAAAAGAGGATAGGTAGGATTGCGGAGCTCGCCGTCATTGCCGACTGGGCAGGAGCCATGCCGAAACGACGGGCGTCTGCACTGTCGGCCGCATGGCCGAGCCCGATGGCTGCGCAAGGGACGCCTGTTTGACGCGCGAGGTGGAGGGCAGACGCGAGCGGAGGGCGGCGTGGATCGAGCTTAGGGAAGGCCAGCAGCATCGGCCATCGTCGTCCTCGCCCGTCGTCTCGCCCGTCCTTCGCTCTCTTCTTCCCGGTCGCCATCCACCTGCTCTTGATACCCTCGGTCGTCGTCGTCACCGTTGCCGTCCGATCCGTCGTCTGGAATCAGCTCTCCTCCTGCCGCCTCACAAGCTCGCCCGCTCTCCGCCGCTGCCGTCATTTTCCCTCGATCCGCACGGTCTCAGCCCAGCCTCTCCCTCACACTCTCGCCTCCTTCTCTTCATTTGTGATGGCATCGCCCACAATCTCGTCGTCCGAAGCTTCGCCGGTCAAGCAGCTGTCAACGGCTGTACTCTACAGCGAGCTCGCGCCGATCGTCGTCGACCAGTCGGACCGCCGGAGCAAGTTCAACAAGTACGTCGACGCCTTGACTGACACGAGCGCGCGCGCCTTCCGCGGCCAAGTCCTCCCGTACATGAGGCAGATGAGCTGACGGCCACGAGTTTCCTTTCTCTCGAGCAGCTGGGCCAAGACGTTCAGCTGTCAGCCCTTGACGGGTGAGTTCTAGCAGTCCATGAAGAGCCGATCCGCGGCTGATGAGCAGCCCGAGTGCTGACGCCCGCGATGCTTCCCTCTCCGTTTCTTCTGCCAGTCTTCCTGCCGACCACTGAGGAGCAGTGCGTGCTCATCGTCGAGCTCGCCAAGCGCGAGGGCACAACCGTCCGATGTGCCGGCGCCGGCCACTCGCCGTCCGACCTCGCGTGCACTCAGGGCTACATGATCCGGACTGATCGGCTCGAGTCGATCGTCGAGGTGAGCACGCGTTCGCGGCTGTGCGGCGGTGCGCTTGGGACCATTTGCTGACTGCTCAATGACCCTGTCCTCTTTGCGTCTGCTAGATTGACAAGGAGAAGTCGGTCGTCGAGGCCCAGGCCGGCATCTCGCTGCACGCGCTGCACAAGATCCTCGGCGCGCAGGACCTCGCCATGTCGAACGTGGGCTCGATCTCGGACCAGTCGCTCGGCGGCATCATCACAACCGCGACGCACGGCTCGGGTACGGGCTACCCTGTCATCTCGGCCGGCGTGCTCGCGCTCACGGTTGTCCTCGCCGATGCGACCGTCGTCTCGTGCTCGCGCGACAGCAACCCTGACCTGTTCCTCGCGACGCTCTGCGGGCTCGGGACGACCGGCCTGATTCTGCGCGTGCGGCTGCAGGTCGAGCGCGCGTTTCGCTTGCGCGAGGACATCCGCCCGATGCGGTTCGCCGATTTCGTCGACGAGGCCGCGTTCAGCGAGATCGGCGCCAGCAGCGAGCACACGCGCGCCTGGTGGTTCCCGCAAGTCGACTCGGTCAGCGTCGCCCAGGCCAATCGGACGTACGACGTAAGTCGCTTCTCGACGCCATCTTTCCCTGCACCTGCCTTGTCACACACGCACTGACACCGTCTTGTCGACCATTCGTACCCTTTTGGGTTCCCTACCAGGCTCCGGACGCACCCCCAACATGGCGGGACCAGCTGTGGAACGTCGGCGTCGGTTTCCACCTCGTCCAGTTCCTCCTTTTCGTCTCGCGCTACATCCCGTCCTTCACGCCGCCCGTCTGCCGCTTTGTCTGGAACAACTTTCACGGCCCAGCACGCACGCACAAGGACGAGAGCTACAAGATCTTCAACTTTGACTGCCTCGTGCGTCTTCGTCGCTCATCTCTGGGCTTTGAATCATTCCCGGCGCCGCTGACCTCCTCCCTTGTCCCTTCCGCTTCTTCGTTGCCTCAGTTTGCCCAGTACACGACCGAGTGGGCGATCCCGGCGGAGCACGCGCCGGCGTGCCTGCGCGAGATGCACAGCTGGCTCACCGCCGAGGCGGCCGACCCCAACGGCATTCGTGTCCACTTCCCGATCGAGATCCGCTGGACGTCCGACGACGACATCTGGCTCAGCCCGAGCTTTGGTCGCCAGACCGTCTACATCGGCATTGTCCAGTACCGGTGCGTCTGCGACGCCTCTTCGCCCGTCCAGTGCCCGCGAACCTCGGCTGATAGCTCCTGCATCACCAATCCTTGCTAGTCCCTACGGCCTCTCGACGCCATACCGCCGTTACTTCTCGCGCTTCGTCTCAATCGTGGCCTCTCATGCTGGCCGGCCGCATTGGGCCAAGGCGCACGACCTGACGCCGGTCGAGCTCCGGACGCTTTACCCGCGCTTCCCCGACTTTGTCGCACTCATCAAGCAGCTCGACCCGGCCGGCGTGTTCCGCAACGAGTACGTCCGCCGACACCTGCTCGGCGAGGCGACCGACGAGGTCGACGCCGGCTGCTTCCGCAGCAGCGGACGCAAAGGCAACTAAAAGGAGGTCTCGGTCTCGCCCGCTACGCCATGAAGAGCTCAGCTCGCACTCCTCGCCCACCACGCTGCTTGGGACTCGGACCCCGCCCTTCAGGCGCCCCGCCCGATCGCCGACTGCCGTATCTCAATCGCGACTGCCCCTGCTCGCCTTCCTCGGCCTCAAATAGAGCTTCTCCCCAGCCCTCCTTCAAGTCTCTCTCCCCACCACTCGGCCCCTTCATCACAACAATCTAGACTCGCCCCGGCTGCAACACACGTAGAGGCGGCGATTGGCGCGCGCGCTCGCCCGCTGTAAAGCCCGTCGTCGTCGTCGCCGGCCGAGGTTCCTAATCGTCGCGCACGCACACATGCCCTCTCGCTCCTCCCTCATGCAACTCTTTCGGATCGTCTGCCGGCCCCACGTACCTAGACCGAGCGACCTCCTCCATCACTGTAGCTATCTCTCCTTGCTTGACGATCTCTCAATGTGAACAGGGCCGGACGTTCGCTCGCCGGGCATGAAAGCCATGCGAACCGTTGAATCATGAGTAAAGCTGTGGAAACCGCGGGCGAGGCCGCGTGTGTGGGGGACCTCGACCGTTGTTCGGGAGAGGGAATCTCGATTAGAGGGTGTCGTGGGTAATGGGGTGCGGGGATTGCAGGCGAGGCGACGGGGAGCAGATGAGCACAAAAACCTATCAAGCGAGGGCAGAGAAGAGATGCTACGAGGTACAGGAGGTTTACAGGGGGGAAGGCAACCGATGAGAAGGGCGACGGCGCTGAGCCAAAGCTTTGAGTCAGAGAGAGCGTCGGGATAGGGTCGGCCGGCCGTCCCTCACTCGAGCTTGTACTCCTTTTGGACACGCTCAATCTCGTCCTCGTCCGTCAGGCCGACTGGGCGCTTGCGCTCGTTGACCTGTTCGCGCGTCATGATCGTGTTGAAGACCCAGTCCCAGCGGGTAAAGAAGGGTTGGCTGCGAGCGCGAAGACAGAACGGGGCTCAGCGGGAGGAAGAGAGGGCGAGAAAGCAGGTCGACGAGCAGGATATGGAGGACGCACGAGAAGTTGCTCTTGATCCCGAACGACTGGTGGTGGATGTCGTGGTAGTCGGCGTTGTTGGCAAACAGCATCTGCAGCGGGTCCCACCACAGCCGGTAGCCAGAGTGGTCGTCGACCGTCTTGGCGCTCGCGAACCCGAACAGCAGGACCGTCTGCCGGACCGTCATGCCCGTCGCCATCTCGGCCAAGGCAGCTCCGAGCGAGTCGAGCACCAAGCCCTCGAGCCAGTGATTGTAGAGCGCGCCAAAGGCGTACGGCACGTACAACCGGTGGTGGTGCGAGTGGAAGTTGCGGTAGAGCCACGGCACCTCGTGCATCGCCTTGTGCAAGAAAAATTGGTGCGTGTCGATGATGAAGCTGAGCGCCGACGGATCAAAGCACGCAGGGTGAGTAAGTGGTGACATCCAAGGCGAAAGAGAGCCAGGTGTGGAGGGGAGGCGAGCGCGGCGACTCACAAGGCGACGGCGAACTGGACGAGCGGGAACGCCCACCAATAGCTGAACTCGACCAGTCGACGGCCGACCTCTCCCTCGCCGGCCGAAAGTAGATCGACCGCATTCTTGGGACCGAGCACCAGCATGGTGAGGCGCGCGACCGCAGGCGCGTACGTCTCGGCCATGACCCGCGCGTGGTCGACCGACACCTGCGTCGCCTGGACGACCGACTCGGGCGCGAGCCACATGAGACCGAGTAGCGTCTGCATTGAGTGCTGAATCATAACCGCACGAAGCAGCTGAGAAAGATGTTTGAGAAGAAGCGAGGGGAGAAGGAGGTGTCAGTCGTGGTATGGAACATCGTGGCGTCGACCGAGGAAGGGCGACGAAGGGCTTGAACGACAACAGCGGCACTGCCGACCCAGATCGACCCCCAGCCAGTATCAAGATCCGGCACCGGACAGACATGCCTCGAAATACCTGCCTCCCCCTTTCCATCCGACCCAGATCGACCAGGTTTCAAGAGGAAGAGGAGGCCAGAGAGACGCACCTGCGGCATCGTCACGCGGTTGCGACGCTCGACCTCGGCGCTTTCGTGGATGCGCCGGGCCTCGAAGTAGGGAAACTCCATCTTGTCGAGCCAGAAGAAGAGGCCACCGAGCAGCCAGTAGACGGCGACGGGAATGCCGACAGCGAGGTACCGGTCCGAAATGCCT
The DNA here is from genome assembly GCA_014825535.1 of Cystofilobasidium bisporidii. Taxonomy (NCBI): domain Eukaryota; kingdom Fungi; phylum Basidiomycota; class Tremellomycetes; order Cystofilobasidiales; family Cystofilobasidiaceae; genus Cystofilobasidium; species Cystofilobasidium bisporidii. Next base: position 39,691 of record MVAK01000133.1, read on the forward strand.
GGGACGAGAGACGGCCGGTCCGGGACGAGGTAGAAGGGCGCGGATGGGCTGCGAGGCGCGAGCAGCTCAAGCAGCGTCGCGTTGACCGCCGAAGAGGCGAGGACCGACGACTCCATGACAGGCGGGTCAGAAGGATGCCAGGAGAAGGATGGACCGAGAAGGGCGCGACGAAGAAGAGCTGCTGATCTACTTCTCGAGGGGAGAGGAACGGAGGCGAGGACGGGTAGCGGGCAAAGAGGGCTGGGTGCTGTCGAGGCTGGTCGTTCGTGTGGCGAAGGTGGAGGGAGGGGTGCGAGCAAGGGCGCCAAAAAACCTAAAGGGGTTCAGCGCGCAGCAGCCAGCTCGAAAGACGAGCCTCCGCGGAGCTGCTCAACGCAGAGACCAAGGCCTGTTGGTGTGGTACGACTCACGAGGGCAGGCTTGCGCTCGGACACTGGCAGGCGTGTCAATGCAGGTGCTCGGTATACGCCAGGACGCCGCGTCTCTGGTTGAGAGCGAGAGCGCCAGGCAGCGTCGGCGCGCGCCGCTGCAGTACGTAGCGGTCGGCCGGACCCCTTCTAATAAGCCGTCTCAACGCGTCGCCCGTCCCCTTCCTTCAGACTTGACCCCCTCCGACAGCCACCCTGCGACTCTCGTCCTTATGCACAACAACCTCACCGGACATACACCGAGCGAGGCGACTGGTCGGACCTGGACGCGGACTCATCGTCATCGTATTGAGGCCAGTCACCTCGCCCTCGCAAACGCCACTTCCTCTCGCGGCTTGGAAATTGAGCATCGCGCTGACGCTTCCACTCACTCGACTTGACGGACAGCAGCTGTCTGGGCCTTGCCGCGCGCTTTTGCGGTCGCCTCAGAGCTTCGCGGCATTACGCTCCTGCCGTCCGCCTCTTCTCGAATATAAGGACCAGGCGGCTGCCCATGTGCTCGCGATCTTTCACATGCCTTTTTTCGCTTTGCGCCGATTCAGCCGCCCGAAGGCGCGCGCTTCCGCCCACTTGCGAAAGGGAAAAAGGTGCATACATCGAGGGCTGCAGAATCGAGACGAAGCGTAAAGACTGCGACCATGCCATCCGTAAGCAGCGCAGTGCAGCGCGACAGCCTCTGCATCAGGGAACGCCGCGTATCAGACCTCTGCCTCTTCTGAAACAGCAATCGGACCTCGTGCAGAAGAAGGGACTCACAGGCAGCCGGCCATTCGTCGACCTGCCTGCCGTTCCGGTCTTTGAGCACCACCTCGCCCACGCGCCCCAAAAGAGCGCCAGACAATTCGCGCGCGGCCGAGAGGTGATCCGACCGACGCACATCGAGGTCAGAGAGGACGACACGTCGGGGCCGGAAAAAGCAGACGGCGCTGAGCGTGGCTGCGAGTGGCAGGACCGTCTCGCCAGCCGCGGCTTTGGACGGTTGCTGCCAAGGTGGGCCGAACAGCAGAAAGTCGAGGTCCCAGGCCGAGTGATCGACGGCGGCATGTCGGGGAGGCGCGTGCAAGACACGCAGATTGTCGAGCGCGAGCTCCGATAGAGAAGGGCAAAGAATCTTGACGTCGGGCGTATGAGGGCGCCGGCCACTCAGGTCAAAGAGGTGCAGCGTCCGCAGCTGACGCCCAAGCGTCTTGAGCAGCGCCTCGACCTGGCCGGCATCGTCCCTGCGCTGGTCCGAAGTGATTCGAAGGTCGACTAGCAAGGGCATGTGCGCGCCTTCGAGCGCGGGCCGCAAGCTGTGCGCCTCGCCCGACGTCGAGATGTCGAGCCGCGTGATGGTCGACAGGTCGATCCAGTCTGGCAGCCGTGCGAGCGGCGCGCGGATAGGCGACAAGCGCGACGAGAGCGTCAGTCGGTCGAGCTTGAAATTGAGCGGCAGCGCGGGCTTGGTCCGAGCCGGCAGCGGAAAGGTCGACAAGCGCGTGATGGGCGACCGTGCGAGCGTGCGCGACAGGGCCCAAAAGAGCGGTGCGTACTGGTCGGCGGCCCCAACCGGCTGATCGACCTCGCGCACAAGCTCGCTTAGGTCAGGTCGATCCTGCAAGACGCGCAGGAGCGCCCCTCGACGGTCGGCGCGCTGGTCCTGTAATGTAGCGTCCTTTGGCTGGTGGTCGGCGCGGACCTCGTCGTCCATCTTGTCGTCAAGAACGAGCTGGCGGTAGAGGAGCGGCGTTGCGAAGCTCTGCTCAAAGGGAAGGGGGGAGGTCAACGACACGCAGGCTGAGCAGACAGAGCCAGCGATAAGCAGACTCGCGTTCCAGACAGCACCAATCAGGGCGCAAGTCCACAGGAAGTTTCTGTCCCGGACCTTGGCCTGCCGCTCGTCGACGGCGTACAGATGCGTGCGAGCCGCGTCGTCCTCTAGCCCGGCGACGATGACGGCCTGAACTAGCTCCGGCGGCAGCTGTTGCCTTTGAATGAGCAGGGACGAGCACGAACATGAGAAGTCAGCCCATCTACTTGAACATGGTGAAAGCTGCACGAAAGGTCTTGGTGAGAGGGGACTCACGCCATGGCAGGGTCGGGGTTGCCGGCGGATGAGCACCGACAGTAGAGGGCTCGAGGTGGCAGTCTCGGAAGGCGAGGCGAGGAACGCGGGCAGGCCCTCGACGATCGGCAAAGACGCAAGGCGAATATCAGAAAGGCTGAAACAGTGAACTGTCCTGACCATTCGCTACTGAATGCTGGATGGGTCGAGGAAAAGAGAGCGAGGGAAGGTCATGGTCGAGGGAAGCACAACGACGGCGTCGGCTCCCGGCTCTCGTGCGGGCCGCGCGCCTGTCGATCTCCGGCGTCGACGTCTCCCTCGACTTGGCGCAACACGGCGCCGCCCTCAGTCTTGACCGCTCGGATTGGGCGACTGTGAAAGATGGGAGAAGGCTCATGGAAGAGAAAGTGAGAAGATTGTCTGGATTAGAGCGGATGATGGTAGTGGTGGGAAGTTGAGCGAGGGCCACAGGCGGCGCAAAGTGCAACGTTGATTTGTCGACAGAAGGAGGAAAGCAGAGGAGAGGATCAGAGTGTTCGAGTGTCCAGAAGGAGTGGGAGTGGACCTGGTCAAGGCCGTCTAGGGGGGGAGCATGCAGGGGAGAGAGCGTGGGGGGGGAGGAACGAGAAGTGTCGTTTGGAGAGAGGCGAGAGGCGGAAAGAAAAAGTGTCCTTGGAGGGGGAGAGGATGGCGCTGGAAGGATGAGACGGTCAAGCCGATTAGGTCGCTGGAAGGACAGTGACCTTGAAAGCAGTGGTGGAGCATGGTTGAGAGTCAGTCTCTCGCGCAGGTCCGTCACCCGCGCGCAACGGGAATGAGAGTCGTACCTGTTGCCCGGGCAGGACTGACCCTTACCAAATGCCCTCTTCGCCGACCAGCTCCTCGCCCTCGAGTCCGGCAAGGACGTCGCTGCCAATGCAGGTCACGAAAGCGACCACAGCGAGGAGTGCGCAGATGCCGAGGACGCGCGTCAGGCGGCCCATGACGAGTTCCGCGTTGAGTTGCTCGCGTCGGCGTGCAGGCGACGAAGGGTGGTACGGGCGGTCCTTGTCGAGCGGGAAGTCGAAGCGCTCCTTGCTGCCGCTAGAGCTGCTGTGGTACAAGGGCAGGTGCGCGGCCGATCTTGGCGGAACGAGCGGGGTCGACGACAATGGAAACGGCGAGCTCAGGCTCCTCCTCGGTCGCTCCGATCGCAGTGGGCCCTGGGTTTGAGTGTTGTCGCCCGCCGGCGGGAGAGGCTCAGGCTGGTGCGCGTCGCCGTGCCCTGTTACCGAGATGTCCGGTGCGACCCCACCGTATTCGAGCGGGAGCGTCCTACCGTGGCTCGGCCGCCAGAGGCTCTTGAGCAAGGGCGAGTGGCTGCCTGACGAGGTCGTGCGGCTGTGACGTCGGGGTGGGGAGCGCGGCGGCGACGGCAAAGGCAAAGGCGAGTCCTCGGGGATGTGGGGCAGACTGAGCGGTGAGGCCGACGACGGTGGGAGGAGAGAAGAGGCCTTCATCTCGTCCGTGGCGGAAGGGGGCAGGGGGGAGGGGCAGAGGCGGAAGGGGAGTGGCCGATCGAGTCGAGAGACGCGGTGACGAGAAAGTGACGCTGCGGGTCGAAGGTGACGCTAAGGACGAGGCCGGTCGACGAGGGAGGCGTTGAGAGTGTCCAGGAGAGATGAGAGAGCGTCACCGCGCTCTGGCAAGCAAGAGACGATACAGGAGGGCGCGGGAGTCGGGAGCGGTGACGTGAAGAAGGTCGGTCGAGGCGATGCGGGGATAGGGGTGTCGAAGTGGGGCCGACAGGGGTCTGGAAGGGAGAAGCACGACCGTGCTGCCTGATCCTGACGAGGCACAGAGGCCGCTAAGGACAGGACAGGCTGTCGAGGAAGCGGGTTAAAGGGGGGGGGGAGCAGTCAGCGAAGAAGATCGAGGACGCGTCCCCAGACGTCGAAGACGGGCGCAGCGGGATTGCGGCGGCGCGGACAGAGCCGACGCACCTCAACCGACGGGATCGGCCTGTCGTATCGAGTGAGAGAAGCGAGATAGGGCTCTGTTGACTCGAGCACGTCCAGATATGCTGTGAATGGAGTCGTCTTCGTGGTAAGGGGGAAGGGGGGAGTCAGAAGAGGGACCTGGTCTGCCCTGCTACCGTCGCTGTCTCGCCGGTCCTTCGATCTGCGAGAGGGCGTGGAGGCGGCGGCCCGCCTGCGCCGCGCTGGCTGTCGGGCTACCGCCTGCTGGAAAGGGTCGGGGTGAGCACAACGTTCACCATTGCGGGGGCGCACCAAGGACCAGCAGCAGCAACAGATGGTCATCATCGCTTGCCAGCGTGGGCGAATTTGGCTGAGACACGACAGAGTGCGTGCGAAGGGAGGGACTCTGCTGCGCGTCGGCCTGGTCATGGAGATCAGCGATCGGGTTGGGACAATCGATCGCGATAACTTCCCCAATGGAGCAGTCGCAGAGCATTCGATCAGGCTTGGGACAAGACAGCAGCAGTCGCAGCCAGAGCCACCCCCAGCCAGCCCCAGCTCGAGCAGCGCGCGCGCGTAGTGATGGAGAGAGTGGCCCTCGCCGATCCGTCGCTCGCTCTTTCCCAGCCCCCGGCTCAACGGCCCCGAATAAAAAGCCTCCAGCGAGCGAACTCTTGTGTCAGGAAACTGGGCAAACCGCCATTTGGGGACCAACAGGGATCAATGGGTGCCTGTGGGGAGACTGAATTCCCGTAGGATAGCCTTCAACCTGTGGACACCCCATAGGTCAGGCTAGCCGCCGCATGACAGGCCTCTCTAGGAAGCTCGCCTTTCCCAAAGGTCCCCCTAGGGCAAGAGCTTCCGGCCCACAGGCTCACGGGCCCTCCCCATGGGC
>MVAK01000134.1:0-44700 GCA_014825535.1 Cystofilobasidium bisporidii
GTTGGTATGTGCGAAAGAGGATTGTGAAGGAGGAGGGAGGCCGTGAGGCAAGATCGTGGTCGAGCGAGGGCGCGCAGGCGAGCGAGGGCGCGCGGGCCGACTTTCTCAATTCGATTGCAATCGACTGCACGCATGCGAGCGCGCGGCCCCTCCCGCTCTTGAGCTGCCGCGCCTGAGCCATCCGGACGACCCGAACTGCATCCCCCTTCCTTTGCCTCTGTCGCCCGCACTTCTCCTTCTTCTCTCTCTCTTCCCTCCCGTCCCTCGGCGCATGGCCTGGTAGAAGCATGTCGCTTCAGCTCTACGACGGCCAGCCCGACCCCGACGACCTCGTCGAGGAGGAGGCCGCCCTGTCCTTCGTCCTCCCGCATTGGACGACCAAGCGGCATCTCACGGGCGGGAACCCACGCTCGACGACAGACGACCACCCGCTCGACTGGCGGCTCAAGTCGCGGCTCAAGACACATGCTGCCGCGCTTGTCATCTGCCTGAACATTGCGACGGACCCGCCAGACATCATCAAGACCAAGCCATGCGCGAAGCTCGAGTGTTGGGTCGACCCGTCGACCATGCGGCCGGAGAAGGCTCGTACGTCCACCAGCAGCCCAACCTCTCCCTTCCTGCTGCGAGCTCTGCAAGGCAGCTGATGCCTCCTCTTCCTGCTGACTTCCTTCGCTCCAGTCGAGGAGGTGGGCAAGAACCTCCAGCGGCAGTTTGAGACGCTGTCGCAGAAGGTCCGGTACAAGCTGGTGAGCCAGCTCCCGTCCGCCGTCTCTCGCCAGCTGCCGTTGAGCAACAGTTGACCTTGCCTCTCCCTCGGCTCAGTACCTCGACCCGGCCTTCGAGGACACCAAGAAGCTGTGCCATCAGCTGCGCAAGACGGCCAAGGACGAGCGGGTGCTGTTCTACTACAACGGGCACGGCGTGAGACCGTCTTCCCTCCCCCTGACGCCGCTCGCTCAGGTCGAGCTCAGCTCGCTGATATGGCTTCCACTCCCTCGGCACCCGGCCTCCAGGTGCCGGCACCGACGGCCAGCGGCGAGATCTGGGTCTTCAACCGGACTTACACGCAGTACATTCCCGTCAGTCTGTATGATCTGCAGGATTGGCTCGGCAGGTGCGTGATCCTCTCTGCCTGTGGCAGCTTGCTCGGTCTGACGGAAGCGACCCCCTCCCCCCGCCTTCACCTCAGCCCTTGCATCTTTGTCTGGGACTGCTCTAATGCGGGCAACATCGTCAACAACTTCAACCGCTGGGCCGAGCGCCGTGACACCGAGACAGGCAAGCACACGTCGTCATCCCAAGGGGCGGACGGCCAGCCGTCGGCGCCGATGCGCGAGTGCATCCAGCTCGCGGCATGCGCGGCCAATGAGATCCTGCCGATGACGCCCGAGCTGCCGGCCGACCTGTTCACGTCGTGCCTGACGTCGCCGATCGAGATTGCGCTGCGCTACTACGCGCTGCAGGACCCTCTCAAGCCGCGCGGGCCGAATGCGCCGCCGCGGGCGCGCGTCTCCGTCGACCAGGTGATGAAGATTCCCGGCGACCTCAAGGACCGCCGGACGCCGCTCGGCGAGCTGAACTGGATCTTTACCTCGGTCACCGACACAATTGCGTGGCTCATCTTTCCCAAGGACCTGTTCCGACGCCTGTTCCGGCAGGACCTGCTAGTCGCCGCCCTGTTCCGCAACTTTCTGCTCGCAGAGCGCATCATGCGGACTTACAACTGCACGCCGCGGTCCGAGCCGGCCCTGCCGCCGACGCACAATCACCCGCTGTGGGACTCGTGGGACCTCACGGTTGAGGCCTGCCTTGCCCAGCTGCCTGACCTGCTCCGGGCTGAGGCGTCGGCGCGCGACCCGACGCTGCCGCCGTTCCAGTACAAGTACAAGCCGTCCAACTTTTACGTCGAGCACCTAACCGCGCTGCAGGTCTGGCTGCACAATAGCGGCGTCGTTCCTCGACCGATGTCGATGGGGGACCAGGAAATCCCGGCCCTCGAGCTCGTGCATGAGGAGCGCCGACCGCCGGAGCAGCTGCCCATTGTGCTGCAGGTGCTGCTGTCGCAGGCGCACCGGCTGCGTGCACTCATCCTGCTGTCCAAGTTTGTCGACCTCGGGCCGTGGGCCGTTCACCAGGCGCTCGAGATCGGCATCTTCCCCTACGTTCAGCGGCTGCTCCAGTCGCCGGCTGTTGAGCTCCGGCCGGTCCTCATCTTCATCTGGTCGCGCATCCTCGCTGTCGACCGGTCGTGCCAGGCCGACCTGCTCAAGGACAACGGCTTTGCCTACTTCTCGACGATCCTGTCGCCCTACACGGCCAACGCCGCGCCGCTGCTCATCCCCAACGCGAGCGAGCACCGCGCCATGTGCGCCTTCATTCTCGCCGTCTTCTGTCGCGACTTCCGGCCGGGCCAGCAGGCGTGCCTCACGTCGGACGTGTGCGCGGCCTGCCTGTTCCGCATGAAAGACGAGGATTATCTGCTGCGCCAGTGGGCGCCGCTGTGTATCGCACAACTGTGGGACGGCAACGACGACGCCAAAAACCTCGGTCTCCAACTCAACGCGCCCAACATGCTGTGCGAGATGCTGCGGGACAATTCCGTTGAGGTCCGGGCCGCTGTCCTCTACGCCCTCGGCACTTTCTTTGGCTGCTCGGGTTCGTCCAACCCCAATTCGAAGGGCGGCGGCGGGTCAGGCGTCCAGCTTAACCGGACCGAGCGCGACCAGCTGCGGACCGAGATCGGCGTCGCGACGTCGGCCGTCCTCGCCACGTACGGCGACGCGAGCCCCATGGTGCGCAAGGAGCTTGTCATCATGCTCAGCGCCATCGTCCGCGAGTGGCGCGGCTGGTTCGTCGCCGCCGCTTGGTGCTATTGGGAGGAGACTCTGCGGACGGCCGACGGTCGCGAGTACGGCGGGCCCGACGACCTCGTCTCGCGCGCCCTTCAGCAGTGGGCGACGATGCCGCGCGACGAGGAGATTGAGGGCGAGATGGAGGAGGACAAGATGATCCTCTCGTCGTGCAACACGGTCTTCACCGCCCTGCTCGAATTTTCGGTCGATCCGTACGCCGAGGTGGCGACGCTCGCCTGCACCGTCGTCGATTACATCTCGGCGCTCCTGATCGACTCGGCCTTTATGCAGGCCGAGGGTACGCAGGTCCGGCCGGCAACGATCAAGGGTGCCGCCGCTGCCTCGCGGTCTACCCGCGCGGCACGGCCCCAGCCCTCGTCGTTTGCCTCCACACCGAGCGCGACGGCAGCAGCGCCCACCGGCGCCGAGGCGTCCTTCCCCTTCCCCACCTCGGACATTGGCGGCCCTCAATCACCAGTCCGTCCGTCCGCGCCCGCGTCGCCCAAGCCGCGGCAGCACCACAGCTTGATCCGCCAGAACTCTGTCGCTGCCCGCCTCATGAATGCCGCCGGCTACCTCACCCCTGCGCCCGAGTCGCCCCCCGAGCTTGCCGAACCGGTTGAGACGCACCCACCCATCAACGGCTTCGACATCGCTCACTACCGGCCACCCTACCCGCGTTGCGTGACCGAGGCGCCGTCCTCGACGCCCAACACGCCGAGCGCGAGCTCGATCCACTCGTCTGGCTACTTCCGACCGACCCCGGATCCCGACTCGGACATGGACGACGACTTGGCGCACGCCTACCCGCCGTGCACGGCTGCCGAGGTCATTGCTGCCCTTGTCGAGGAGGACATGGAGCGGCTCATCATCCGGCGCCATGCGGGCGCCGAGGCCGGCGGCGTCTTTGGGGGCCGGTCGAGCGAGCTCGGCATCGGCCTCGTCGCGCGGCGCGTCAAGGACGACGTCCTGCCGCTCAAGAGCACGTTCTTCGACTGGTCCTGCGAATACTACACTGAGTCGCAGATGAAGGTGCGTGCCGCCGTCGCGCGTTCGCCCTCCGTCTCTGCTCTGTCAATGCTGACGTCTCCTGCCCGGCCCACAGTCGCAAGAGCCCGACGAGCCGGGAAGCGAAAAGTACAACGAGCAGCTGTGGCGACGGGAGCGCAACGAGCGCATCGAGCTTGAGGCTAGGACGGCCTCGGAGCGTATCTCGGCTGACGTTGTTCGATCAAACAAGGAGCACAAGCCGAGTGCGTTCTTTCTTCCGTCTCATTTCTTTGTGCGCGCCAAGAAGCGAATGCTGACCCTATCAGTTCTCTCACAGCCAAGCATCCGTGGAACAAGACCGTAAGCAAGATCGTCAGCGACTCGTGGCCGATGAAGATGGCCTTCCACTCATTCGAGGACCATTTGGCCGTTTCGGACGAGTACGACTCGGTCTGGTCAGTCGCCCGCCACTCTACCCCTCTTTCGCCTCTCGCGTATCACACACCTGAACCCCTGGCTTTTTGTGGGTCTCCCCTTCTGCAGCGTCTGGGACTGGCGCTCGCGCAAGCGCTTGAGCCGCTTCTCCAACGGCACGGGCGCAGGGCCGATCACCAGCATGTATTTCATCAACGAGGTCTCGGAGGCGTTGCTTCTGACCGCATCTTGTGCGTTTTTCTCTCCCTGCCTGCTGTTGTCTGCTGCTGATTGGCGGATCCTCGCCCCTTTCCCCATTCTCAGCCGACGGCAACGTCCGCCTCTTCCGCAAATACGACGATGCGGCCGAGATGGAGGTCGCCTCGGCGTTCCGCGCCGTGTCGACGACGCTGCCGAGCTCGACGCCGAGCGGCACCATCACCGCCTGGGACCAACACGCCGGCAATCTCTACGTCGCGGGAGACATGGACTACATTCGCGTATGGGACGCCAACCGGGAGCTGACTCAGGCAGTGCGTCCTGATCCCACTCTACTTGTCCTTGCGCGCGCGGGGCTGCCATGCTCATCATCCGCGCTTGGCTCATCCCCTTCGGCCTCAGGACGTCCCGACCAAGGCGAGTTGCCCGATCACATCGCTTTCGACCGAGACGGACAGCGCCATCTTTGCCGCCGGCCTCGGCGACGGCACAGTCCAGCTCTTTGACAAGCGGTGCGCGCCGGAAGAGTCCCTCGTGCGCATGTACGACGCCCACAAGAGCTGGGTGCACGACGTACGCTTGCAGGAGGGCGGCAACACTCTCGTCTCGGGCAGCCTCGACGGGACCGTCAGCGTGTGGGACTTCCGCCAGAGCTCTGATCCCGTCGCGTCGGCGACCCTCCAGCCCGGTGGCCTCTCGGCCATCTCAACCCATTCACACTCGCCGTTTGTGACCTCGTGCGTCAACATCCCTTCGCTCTACTCTGCTAGCCTCACAACAACTCAGAGCTCGGTACGCTGACCCTGTTCATTCCCTGGACTGCCCATAGCCTCTCGTCCCCGTTCGTCGACCCCATCTCGCATCGGCGTTCGCAGTGGCTCGACATCCACCACATCGGCACGCCGACGCCGACGCTCGTCTCTCATCGCCTCGTGCCCATCACAAGCTCGCCGCCGACGCGGCCCCGGCCATTTGCCCCTTGGAAGAATGCGCTCGTGTTCCACCCCGTGCGTCGCTGCTCCCTTTGCGCCTGCGCCCGCACGCTGTGTCCCTGCCCCGCTGACGCATGCCCCACGGTTTCTTCGATGTTCCTGCAGAAGGAGATGCTGATCGCCGTCGGCGGCGTAACGCCCACCCTCTCGATCGTCGGCCCAGAGTTTGACAAGTGGCAGGCCGAGTCGTTCTAGAGGCAGCCGCGGGCGCCGCCAGTGTTGTACGAAGAGGACGCTCTCGGGCGTCGCCGATACCATCTCGTTCCATTTCTGTCGCTGGCATGCGTCGGCGAGGCATCGTTCTTGAGAGGCAAATGGAGATCATGCGGCGCGAAGTGGGCGATGAGAAATGCAGGAGACGGACGGATGACGTATGCGAGGGCGAGTGAGGCTGTTGTACGTGTTGCGGTGGGCGTGGGACGAGAAGGGTAGAGATAGGAAGCAAGAGATGTATGGGTGTGTCAGAAAGGCGAGAAGCTAACGCCCGGGCTGGTCGACGCGCAAGGAGCGCATGCGCCTACTGAGCTCGCTCTCCTCGTTCGGTGGTACGGGGCTCGACCGGCCGCTTTGCGCGGCAGACCGAACCTTGGCGAACGCCAGCGGCGACCTGGACGCAGACGGCGCCGGCGCCGGTGCATCGTGTCGTGCAGGAGGCAAAGGCGAGGGCCGCAGTGAAGGCGAGGGCAGCAGGTCGTGGTTTTTATCTCGTGCAAGCGGCGGGAGAGCGTACGCCTCGGCCGGCCTTGGGAGCGGGAACGACGACGGCTCTGTTGGCGGCGCGCGCAGGCCGAGTATCGACGTGGGCGAGGCAAACGTCGGCTGGTCGGCGGCTAGCGGCAGGCCGTGCCGCTTGATGGCCACCTTGCGCATCTGCCGCAGCGCTTGGTAATCGGCCGCTTCGGCATCAGCCCACGGGATGAAGCGAGCAGGACCTTGGGTGGGCGAGCCCATGTCGACGACGGTGCGCGTGCTCGTCGGCTGCGTTGGGCCATCAGCCGGGGAAGTCGACGGCAGCGTCGAGAAGACGAGGCGGATCGTCGAGTGCAAATAGTATTTGGTCGTGCGACCGGCAGCAGCGACATCTGACTCGCCACTGGCAAGCGGAACGCTCTGCGATAGCTGCTTCGCCGCTGTCGAACGCGCGCGCTGGCCCTGAACACAGCAAATGTGAAAGACGGCGCTGGCGCGAAGCTTGCGCTGGTCTGACGCGCCGCCCTCCTCGAACAGGTTCTGACGCAGGACCATGCGGTGGCCGACGGGCATGCCGCGCACGTCGTACGGGACAACGTAGACCTTGACGCCCATGCCGGTGGGGTTGGAGATGACGGCCTGGATCTGACCGGCGGGCGGGATCGGGTGACCTGGGAAGGCGGGAAGCTGTGTCGGGAACGGCAGCGAGGTATAATGCTCGAAAAGATCGATGCTGGCGACGTAAGGCGTCGTCGGCGTTGACTCTGGCGCAGGAGCTGCCGTGGGTGTCCGCGTCGGTGACGACAGGCGATGGCGTGGGGGGGACAGGCCGACGACGTCGACGGGCGGGTCTGGGTCGGCGAGCGGGAAGAAGTGGGCCTGGAACGGCAGACACAGCGGTGACGGAGGCTTGGCCGACAGCGTATTAGAGGCCGTGAGCTTGAGAATGAACGGGACAGGGGCCGACGGCGGCGTCGAGAAGCGGAACGAGAGCAGGCTGCCCAGGGGCGTGGTCGAGTCAGCCGAGGTAAAATGGCAACGAGCTCAGCTGAGGAGCGCCAGACAAACTTGGCTTCGTAGCTGCCTGCAAACGACGAGCTGTGCGCGCCGAGCGACCGAGCAGCCGACGAGCCGCCGGCCAAGGACGAGCCGAGGACGCCGCTCGAGCTCCTCCTCCGGCGGCCGCTGTCCTTAGCTCCTCCAGCGGGGTGGCCGTACGCGAGCGAGACGCCCGGACTCGTGCTGAGCGACACGCTTCGGCTGTACGACCCTCTCGGGATCGAATAGCCTTCTGTCGGCGAGCTGCAAGGGTGGAGCGACACGAGGCCGGGCGACGAGGAGGCAGGGGGAGAGGTGATTGGGATGGGAGCCGGGCCGGCGGTGCTCGCTCGGAGAGGCGAGGGCGGGTACCATGCGCTCGAGCTTGGGCTCGGGTGGACCATCTGTGTGGGAAGTGGTGACGATGATGGGCAATCGAACAAGCGCCCGGAGGAGCCAGTCGTAGCGTGTCGTCCCTGACGGCAAGATGTCGCTAGGGGTCGAGATGGCGGTGGGGGTCAGGGCGAGAGGGGCGCAGGAGTTGCTGACTCGAGTCGTCGTCGGGCTGCGCGGGCACGATCATCCGAGGTCGTTTTCGGGCAGGTGCACAGTACGGTCGACGGCGCATTCGCTCACAAACGCAGAAGACAGAGAATCATTGGGCGTGCATTGAACAGGTCACCGACATGAGGATTAGGATAGAGTACAGAGAGCGACGGGCCGGTCGATTCCTTATGCGCACGCAGGCTGCTCTAAACCAGCCGTTGGCTCTTGCCGGCGCCGCCCGCACCGTCGACGGCCGCCGCCGCCCCACCGTCCGCATCCCCCGTGAACGCGACGTCACTCTTGCGCTTGCTCGCGCGCTTGGCCGAGACCTCAGCCGGAGAAGGCACCGTCAGCGGCGGGATGGCGCCGTCGGGCGTCGCAGCCGGGGGCGAGTCAAAGCCAGGAAGGGATGAGTCGGCCGACCCGCTCCGGCTGCACCCGCCTGTCGCCGTCGTCGCGCCCGTCGCTGCCGCGGGCGTCGGCGCCGAGCCTGTCAGATCCGACAGGAACGACTCCATATCAAAGTCACCCCCGGTGTACTGTGCTGCGACGTCGCTGACGCTGTCTGCCGGCGGGGGGTCCCAGCTGCCGTCTGGCCGGAGCTCGCCGGCGAGGCCGAGCGAGGCGACGAGGTCCTCTATGCTCGCCTGGAGCGTGTCGACCTCGGTCGAGATGGCGTCGGCCGACTGGTAGCTCTTGTCAAGCGCTTGCGCGTTGGCCGGCGCGAGCGAGTTGAGCGTCGCGGGCGACAGCGGACCGACGGCAGAGGCAAAGTCGGCGAGGAACGACGGCGTGAAGGCATCGAGCGACAGCTGGGCCGCCGCGGGCGCCGAGGACGACGGACCGGCCTGCGGCTGGCCGCTGAAGTTGAAGTACTGGTTGATGTCGGCCGAATGACCGCCGTGCGGCGTGCGAGGGACGAGCGCGGTTGACGTCGGGTCGGTCGGTGTCGGCGCGCTGTTGGCGGTTGGCGTGGGCGTTGGTGTGGGCGACACCTCCATGAAGCGGTCTGCGAGGGGGCGAGCATGACAGCGCTCGTCAGCAACAGCCACGCGCGCACTCCAAAAAGCGAAGGGGAGGAGATAGTCAGTGACGCACCTGCCGAGATCTCCTCCAGTGGCTCGTCGTGTGCGAGCGTGCTCTGCATCCCGCCCGCCGACGCCTGCTGCTGTCCGCCATCCTGGATCATCAACCCCCGGTTCCTCGCGATGACCCCTCCGGACGACGCATGATGATTCCCACCAGCCGCACCCGCGCCTGTCCTGCCTGCCAGCCCACCCCCGGCCCCGCCCATCATCGTCTCCTTGGCGGCCCGGACCGCGCTCGACACGCTGTGGTTGCCCCCGTCGCCGCCTACGCCAGAGGCGATGTCGCCCGCTGCGCCCTGGCCAAACACGCCTGCGAGGAAACGCAGGATCCGGTCCGTCGTGTCTTGGTGCTGCTTGTGTCGCTCGCGGGCGGCCAGAGCCTCGGTCCACAGGTGCTGGTTCGACTGCTGGAGCTCCTTCAGGTCGGCCGTCAGCGCCGTTTGCTGCGCTCGGATTGTCGCGATCGAGTTGAGGATGGCCGGGACGTCGACCTTGGCCGAAGAGCTAGCACCCCCGCTGCCTGAGGGCCCACCACCATCCTGATAGCCGTCGGGGTGCTCGATTGTCGGGTGGATTGCCTTCTTGCGCGTCACGAGCGGAAGCAGGTGCTGCTGCCCGCGCTGAAAGTTGGGGTTGGTGAACTCCCAGAGCTCAGACGACGAGTTGGGCTCGAGCACTCCCTGCTGCATGTGCGGCACCTTGTGGAAGCCGTACCTGCGGTCGTGAGCGCAGCGCACGTAGCCTCTGCGTGTCAGTCGAAGGGCCCTCGGGCGAGGGGACGAGCGACTGCAGGAGGAGGGGCAGGGGGTTAACGCACATGTTGAGCTGCCGGACAAAGCTCGAGAAGTTTGAGTGCTTGAAGAAGCGCGGCAGGAGCTCCTTTCCAAATGCCTCGTGATTGGGCACTGTCAGGTGTCGGTCCGGGCATG
The DNA here is from genome assembly GCA_014825535.1 of Cystofilobasidium bisporidii. Classification (NCBI taxonomy): domain Eukaryota; kingdom Fungi; phylum Basidiomycota; class Tremellomycetes; order Cystofilobasidiales; family Cystofilobasidiaceae; genus Cystofilobasidium; species Cystofilobasidium bisporidii. The sequence goes on from MVAK01000134.1 coordinate 9,762, forward strand.
AGATTGAGCGCGAGCGTCAGCGTCGTCGGCCGGAGCCACAGGCGCTTGAGGGGAGAAAGAGGGGGAGGGGCGCACCGAAGAACGAGTCGCCGCCTTCGGACCAGTAAATGAGCGATTCGGTCTCGGGCGAGTCGACCATCCTGTAATGCGCGGGAGACCAGGTCCGTGACGAGAGGAAGGAGACGAGGAGGCGAGGGAGGGGAGGGTAGGAGGGGGGGGGGTCAGCTCGTCCGCCAGAGCCCGTTTCAGCTGCTAGCAGTCCCTCCCTCTCCCTCCTCGTCGCCCTCCCTATTGACACCGCAAGCCAACGAGAGACAAGAGGCCCGAGAGAACGAACGTGTACAGCTTTTGCAGAAACGCTGGGATCTTGCTCTGCTTGCCGCCAGGGGCGGATCCTGCGCCGGAAACGGCGAGGGCGCCTGCTGCTGCTTCTGCCTGAGAAGTTGACGCCTGCTGCTGCTGCTGGGTGACCCGGGCGAGGGCCATGGACGACGTCTCGGCCTTGCTGGACGCGGCGGGCGGCATGGCTTGTCGGATGTGGGAGGAGAGGCGGGGGCTTCAGAAGAGCAAGCGAGCGAGGAGCGCGTCGACGGAAGGAAGGGAGAGGGAGGGGGCGTGTGACGTTCGCCGGTCGACCGAGGTGACGAAGGCCGGGGGGCGAGGGGTCGGCAGAGAGGTCGGTAGGACCAGCCAGGCGTGGTCGACGAGCGAGCAACGCAGGAAAGAGCGAGCGAGTATTCACTGGGTGCGGCCGAAATGAGGGGAGGAGACGACCGTCTGCCGAGTGAGTTGCGTGTATGGATGAGGCAGGGGAGGACGACGTCGGGCAGGGGAGAGGACGACGAGCTCGCGGACCGTCGGAGTGCGCGGCGCGACCCCGGACGACCAACTTTCTCACCCCTGCCCCACCCCCAAGTTTCGCACTCTCAGTCAGCTGTATGCGGCCCGCCACTTGCTCTCTGAAGCGACACTTCCCTTCACTCAGTCCGACGTCCTGACGGTCAAGAGTTCCGATAAATTGTGCTTGACCAGAGCGGCGCCTCACTTCCCCTTCTTCCCCTTGTCCTTCTTCTCCTTCTTCTTCTTCTTGCGCGCCGGCCCGTCCTCCTCCGCCTCTTCCTTCGCCTCCTCCTTGGCCCGCCCGTTGAGCAGCGGGAAGCTCGTGTCAATGTCGTCGGCCGTCACCGGTACCTTGGTCGGCTTGACGGGTGCGACCGGCCGCGCATCCCCCTCGTCGCTGTCGTCGTCTGAGGAAAACTCGAGCGAGACGGCGCGCTTGCGGGCCTTCTGGGCGGGCTCCTGGACCGCCGACTTTGTCGGCTTAACTGTCGGCGGACGGGCCGCCAGCGTCTTTCGTTGGGCGTGCGAGACAGCCGCGGTGTTGGTCGTCGGGACGACGGCGTGGTTCCGGGGGGCGACGAGCGAGTGGGCGTCGTCGTCGGCCGCTTCGGCGTAAGGGTCGGCGAGCTCGTCGTCGTCGTCGGAGTTGTAGGAAGGGTAGTTGGAGGATTGGGAGGGACCGGGAGGAGGAGGGTTGAAGGGGTCGGCGAGGAGCGAGCCGGTGAGCGAGAGGATCGATGAGGTGATCGTCAGACTGCGCGAAGCCGGTGCGTGTGTCAATACATGCGCGTTGACAGACGGCAAGAGCGGAGAGAAAGAAGGAAGGGAAAGCGCACCCGACGACGGTAAATTCGACTGCGGCACCCTCTGCTCCGACCGCGCGACCCGTGACGGCGTTCTTCCACCTGCCCTCGCTCTTGCCCTCCTTCCTCTTGCCCCCCTCTCCCTCCTCATCACCGTCCTCCTCCAGCGCACCCATGGCGTCCTCCACTTCGGCCTCCTCTGCTTCCCGCGACGATAGCGTCCGGTCAAACGTGTAGATGGCAGGCGGGATGTGGTTGAGCGGGATCGAGACGTTGAAGGTCTGGTGGATGAGGAGCGACAAGTGCGAGGGCGATGAGAGCGAGTGAGTGCCAGCTGGAACGGCCAAGAGGTGGTTGGTATCAGATGCGCGGGAAGAGCGTGGTCGTCAGCCAGAGTGCGAGCGGCGTACAAGAGGGTCAGGTTGACTAGGAGAGCCAAGGAAGGCTCGAGTGAGCAAGTGAGAGTGAGAGCGACACGCACACAGCACCTGGCCTACCTTCGGCGCCCAAACGAGCGCGCCAAACTCGACGTCGACGACGGCGAAGGGGCAGTCGTACAGGATGTTGCCGGCGTCGGCAAGGAACGTCAGCGACGAGTGGGCGAGGAGGACGCCTGAGAGCTTGGGGATGAACCTGCACGTAATCGTCGGACGAGTGTTCAGGCCGTCAGTTCGGTCGCGCTCGTGGGAGCTGCCCCGGAGCGCGCGGAGCGAGGGGAGGGAGGACGGACCGCATGACCATCGAGTCGAGCATCTCTTCGACGCCCGCCCTGAGGTCACCTGTGAACCTCGGCGGGACCGAGAGCCTCATCTGGGTCGTCCGGTAGGTGAAGGGCGAGTCGGGCCCTGCCGAGGGGGCGACGGCGAGGTTGGGGGTTGGCGAGGCAGAGACCTTCTTGGTCGAGGAGGAGGCGACAGCATTCTTCTTGGCCTTTTTGGGCTTGGGGACGGTGGTGGACGGCATGGTCGGATGGGCGTGCAGACTGCTCGTCCAAAAGCAGGGGACGGGAGAGACACGAGAGCTGAAGGGAGGGAGGGCTGGACGGGGTTGGCGAGCTGGTCGAGCTCGAGAGGATTTGGGCTCACGCGCGCGCAGGCAGCCGAGAGAGAAAAATAAGAAAGGGTCGAGCCGTCTACACGGGGAGAACGCGACCATCGCACCCCTTGCCCGCCTCGACACGCCTGCTGAGCTTCATAGCCGTCCCTCGCACGCTCCGTACGTGGCCTTCCCTCTTGGCTACACATCAGGGTGTCGTACATGCCGTTCAAGTCGACTGACCTAGACCCTGCTCCTCCCAGCAGCCAGCTCGCTCGTTCGCTCCCAGCCCCCCCTACCCCAGGCGGCCCCCCACCTCAGATCTCCCTTCCTTGCCTCGCAAGCCATGGTCCGCCCCTCTCGCTCGCTCGCCCCTTCCGTCGCGCACACTGGCTGACCAGGCCCTTTGAACTTCGACATTTGACGACAGTCGGACGACGAGGACTTCATGATGGACGTGCGTCTGCCCTCCTCGACCGACATGCAGCGCCAGCTCGACCCCCACAAGCCTCTCAGCTGACGCTCTCTCCGTCTCTCCTCGGCTCACTTTGCGGCCCTAGGACGGCGAGGAGGTCCGTCGTCTCCACTTCTGAATCTGTCGCCTGCCTCCAGAGCTGACGCGCGCGCATGCACTCTCGTCTTCCTTCGGGCCGGGAACGCGAGCAGGACTACGACCTCGAGTACGACGACGACGACGAGGACGTCGGGTCGGACGAAGAGGCCGACGCCGATGCCGAGAACATGTATTACCGGGCCAAAGGTGCTGTCCTCTAACAGTTGATCTCTATCTTCTCCATCCGGCCTCTCGGACGCGGGAGAAAAGCTTGGGAGGCTGATCCCCGGCCCTCTCGCCCTCAGGCCTCGTCGATGACGACCCAGACGAGGCGCTTGTCGCGTTCCGCGCAATCGTCGACCAGGAGGAGGAGAAGGGCGACTGGTGCGACTCCCATTCTCCCTTCCCTTCCTCCCTTACAGTCAACCAGCGTTGCAGCGCCAGACTGACTCCTCTCTCTCCCCCGTGTGCGATGACGTGGTCCGAGTAGGGGCTTTAAGGCGCTCAAGCAGACGACCAAGCTCCTGTACTGCACGCTCGGAAGGCCAGAAGACGCGCTCAAGACGTACGTCGAGCTGCTCGGGTACACCAAATCTGCCGTCACTCGAAACTGTCAGTGCCGCCTCCCTTTCTCTGTCTTACTCTGTCCTCCTGGCCCTTTTCCTTCGTTCCGCTGCCCGCCGTCTATCGCACGTCGCTGAACGGCCGTTGCGCTCGCTTGCTCAGACGCCGAGAAGTCGATCAACAACATTCTCGACTACGTCGGCGGCGAGGGCAAGGGGTACGGGGTCAAGCCGGACCTGGCGACGCTCGAGCGCTTTTACGAGGCGACGAAGCGGAGCTTGGAGGAGGCGCGGAATGAGGTGCGTCCGCTCCCCCACTTTCCCCGCACAGGGCCACCTGCTGGTCTTTGGCCCTTGCCGTCCCACCCCTCATCCTCTCGTCTGATCTGACGCCGCCGACCCACCCCCCTTCTGCCCCCCCTCCCCCCCTGAACGACGTAAACAGCGCCTTTCAGTCAAAGCCAACCTCAAGCTCGCCAAGCTCTGGCTCGACCGGCACGAGTGGGACCGCCTCCGCCCGGTCCTGGCCGAGCTGCACGCCTTCTGCGCGCCGAGCCCCAGCGCGGCAGGCGGTTCAGGGACATCGAGCGAGGACCAGAGCAAAGGGACGATGCGTTGCGTCCCCTTCTTCCCGTCTCCCTCTCGTCCTCTCCTCCTTGCCCGTCGTCTTTTCTCTCGGCTGACCTACTAGGGGTCCGACCAGTGCTCGAGGTCTACGCGCTCGAAATCCAGATGTACAGCGCCCTGAACGACGTTCGCCGGCTCAAGCAGCTGTACAAGGCATGCCTCGACGTCAAGAGCGCAATCCCCCACCCGCGCATCATGGGCGTCATCCGCGAGTGCGGCGGCAAGATGTGGATGGGCGAGAGTGCGTCCTCCCTTTTGCTCTCCCCTTCCTTTCCTGTCTGCCCGACGCTGACCCGTATCGTCCCTGCGCGCGCGCACCATGGCGCAACGACAGAGAACTGGGCCCAGGCCTCGACCGACTTTTTCGAGTCGTTCAAGCAGTTTGACGAGGCGGGCTCGGCGCAGCGGGTTCAGGTGCTCAAGTACCTCGTGCTGAGCTACATGCTCCGGGGGAGCGACATCAACCCGTTTGACTCGCAGGAAACCAAGCCGTTGGTCCCCTCTCCCCTACGTCTTTTGCATCTGACCTCGTCCGAGGGCGCTCGAGGCTGACCTGCTTGCTGTTTCGCCTGCCGACGACCCAACGCAGATACAAAAACGCGCCCGAGATCGTCGCTATGACCAATCTTGTGGCGGCGTATCAGCGGCGTGACATCCACGAGGCGCAAAAGATCCTTCGAGGTGCGTTCCTCTCCTTCCTCACCCTGACATTGCCTTCCCGCCTGCCAATCCCCTCTCATGCGCCTGTCCACTCGACTTGAAGCTGACGCGACCTCCCCACACCCTTTCCGCGCGCGCGAGCGGCAGAGAACAAGGCGACGATCCTTGACGACCCATTTGTCAAGCACTACATCGACGACGTGCTGCGCTCGCTCCGGACGCAGTATCTGCTCGATCTGATCAAGCCGTACACGCGTATGGAACTCAAGTGGCTCGGCAGGGTACGCATCTTCTCCCCTTTCGTCTCGCTCGCTCTCTCCACTGGGCGAGAGACCCTGGTGGAGACTGACTTGGCGTTCAACATGCGTTCGGGTAAATTCTGCAGCAACTCAACGCTCCGCCGGCCGACGTCGAGGACCTGCTCGTCGGCCTGATCCTGGACGGAAAGGTCAAGGGCCGGATTGACCAGGTCGCCGGTCGGCTCGAGCTTGATCGAGGGTGCGTCGCTCCCGCCCGCTCGTCTGTTTTCTGCTTTCACGCGCATGCCATTGACCCCCAACCCCACCTATGCTGTTGGCGTCCCCCTCAGCCGCGAGGTCGAGAAAGCCCGGTACCAGCACCTGGGCTCGTGGTCGTCCCAGTTGGCAAACATGCGGTCGACGGTGCTGGCCAAGTCGGCCAATGGCGGGCCGCCGACCGAGGGTCGGCTCGGGGGTGGCGGCGGCGGTGTGGGAGGAGGGGGGCCGATGGGAGGCATTTTCAGGCCGGATCTGCGGTGAGCCGCAGGTGGCGATGAAGGGAGAGAGGGGAAGGAGGCGGACCTTTGACGACATCTCATGACTTGTTCTTCTGTCTGCTGTCCGGACTGGACGCGCGAAAGATGAGAGCCGCCTGACGTCGGCTGGACAATGAGGGGAACGGCGCAGCTGCGCATCATCGCCTTCGTACGTGGGCCGAGCGGTCGAGCTCAGGCCTCGTTTCCATTCTCTCCCGGCTCCTAGAAGGCAGACCTAATTCGCGGCTGGATCTTAGCACTGTGAATGAGGGCGTGGGGTGCGATTTTATAGCAGCAGGTTGTCAAGGGACGCAGCCTTATGTTGCTCGTCGAGCGCGTCGAGAGGGCGACGACAGGCGGCCTCCTCGCGCTCCCCTCCGACGTCGACCCTTACCGCCTTCCTTCCGACCGCCGCACCGACTGCGAGAGCCCTCCCAGGCTCGCTCTCTCGCTCGTCCTCTGTGCGCCTCCACGCGGCTGTCGCATCGCCCGTAGCTCCGACTCAAAGTCTCCCGCCGCAACTCCCATCTCCCACTCCCTATCGAGCTCGTTCGGCCCCGCCCGCGCCCAGCTCAAAGCCCCTCGACTCGAGCAGGCCACCCAACCCAGACGCCATGGAGAAGTACTCGCGATGGCGCGACCCAGGGACGGGCATCCAAGTGGGTCTCTGAGACGCTCGCCTGCCTTCCGCCGCTTGCTCGATCGACTGACGCCCTCCTCCTGCTCCTTCGCTTGGGGTCATCAGCCCTTCCTCACGCCCGTCCCGCCCAGGGGCGATGGATCGGTCTTGCAAAGCGGCCTGACGGGCCTGCGGTACGCGCTCGCTGCCGTCCGAGTGCGCCCTCCTCCTGGCAGCCCTCTTCACTCGCTATGCCAGAGGCTGACCGTCTGTCCTTTTCCGCGTGTCGCTTCTGGCAGCTCGTGCCTATCCTCGTCTGCGTCGGCCTTTACGGTCTAACCGTCGAGCTCATCGGCGGCGCCCTCGTCCGTCCCTCTCCTCTTCACTCGTGTCCCCAGAACCGTCTCCCGACACGTTGTTGACCCCAGCGCGTTTCCTCGTCACGGATCAGAACACCGCCGGGCTGACGTTTATAGGCCGGCCGGTCCAGCAAGTCTTCACCCGGCTGTGGGCGCGCGTCGTCCTGCTTTTGCTCGGCGCGCTCACGTTTGACGTTAAGCGGTCGTCCACGTCGGCCCGCGGGAAGTCCGAGTTCCACAAGACGTGGAAGCCGAAGGCCGGGGATATCATCGTCAGCAATTGGGTCTCGTGGATCGAAGTCCTGTGGTTCGCTTACAAGTGCGTCGTGGCGACGACCGCCCCGTCTCCCTGTTGAAGCCGACGCCGGCCCCAACGCTTCCGCGACCGTCGAGCACTGACTCCGACACCGCCGCGTTTACTTCGGTTGCCTTTGCGCCTACGCAGGTTCGACCCTGTCTTTCTCGTCCCAACCTCGGCCAAGACGGTCTCTCCCTCGCAGCCGTCGCCCGTCCTTGCCCTGTCGCTTCGGTCCGTGCTTGCTTTTGTCGGCCACACGCCGATTGACCTGTCGACGGCGGACTCAGAGCCGATTGACGTCGCCCGTCGGCGGGCCAAAGCTGCCGGCCGCCCGCTTGTCCTCTTTCCCGAGGGCTCGACGACCAACGGCCGAGGTGTCATGCGGTTCGTCGACGTGTTTGGCCAGGCTGGCGTGAACATGGGCAACGACCCCTGGACAGCGTGGATCGCGTGCGTCAAGTACCCGACGCCGACGGCTCTCGCACCGAGCGCGACCCACTCGGTCCCTTGCGCAGGCCTGCCCGTCGTCTCCCACCTGCTCGCTCTCCTGTCAACATTCCCCCCGTTCATCGGCGGCCTGCCAGCCTCGTTCCATCTGCTGTCGCCGCTCGACGCGCCAAACGCGCAGATGAGTGGCCTTACTGAGGCGTGCGCAAAGGCTGTCACCGCGCTTGGCCGACTCAAGCGGGTGCGTCTGCTGCCCTCCTTTGCCTTGCGCCAGCGCGCTCAGTCATACTGATCGCCGCGCCTTCGCCTGCCCGATTTCAGGTCAACTACGACTTTGACGACAAGAAGGCATTCATGGAGGTCCTCAACGGGACAGCGAGTAAGCAGGGTGGCGCAACGCCCAAGAAGGGCGGTAAGTAGGGGAGAGGCAGAAGTGAGAGGGACGAGGGGGGTCGATTAGAGATGCGATGTTTATTGGACAGTGAAGGAGCGACAAGCGGGCGAGCGGGACCGCGAGGGTACATGACAGGTAAGGGAGGAGAAGAAGAAAATACATAAGGGAGGCGGGGAGTGTTCTTGAGGCTGAAGCGAGGGCGAGAGCGTCGGTCAGGCTAGGGTGGGGCAAGAGTCCTTGAGCGACAGGGCAAGGAGGAGAACGAGTTCTAGACGAGTATCGGCAGCTCGACCGTCTCGACGCCGGTGCCGGCGTGCTTGAAGTCACCCTCGTGTAGCCCAGCCTGGCGCGCAGCGCCGACGCCGTCGTCCCATCGACGGAGCTCGCGCTCGCTCGCGCCGACCTGCTCGCCGGCGAGGAGCCAGCGGTTGAACGCGGCCGAGCGTTTGGCGCCCGCGAGCTGGCGCAGATAGGGCCAGTACGTCGCGTGCGTGTAATCGTACTGCAAAATGGACAAGGAGACGACAGAGCAAGCTCAGCCGCAGGCATCGGGGAGGGATAGAAGGGTTGGGGGAGGGGGGGGGGCAAGACGCACGTCGAGCTCGCCGTGCCAGTCCTTGATGAGGACGGCCGGATCGACGCGCGGTCCGACGCGACCCTTGGTGTCGACCTTGTCGCGCGTGGCCGGGTCGATGAAGGGCCAGACGACCGAGAGGAACGCGCTGAGGACAAGCGGCGTGTTTTGAATGAAGGCCCCGGCGACCCGCTGGGGGTAGTGGTGCGTCATCATCGACAAGACCCGGGTCGAGAACGTGACCGACGGTCGCTTGCTCTTGCCGGCGACTGATTTGAGGCGAGAGGCAAAGGCGTCAGTATCTGCGCCCGCGAAAAGGGAGGGAAGACAAGACAGACGACGCCAGGCGACGCACAGTTGAGCAAGACGATGGCGCCGTCGATGCCGGGCCCCATGAGGTCGCAGCAGCGCTCGAGCAGCCAGACGACATGCCGGAACTGCTTCTCGGAGGGTTCGGTGTCGCGGCGCGAGGGCGTGATGTACAGAAGAGGCTCCGCACGAGTGGAGTAGCCGAGGAGGAAGGCCTTGCCGCACGCGCCCTGCGAGCGTAGACCAAAGACCGGTCAGCCAGCTGGTTCGAGAGGGAGGAGGGCAAGCGTCAAGCGGAAAGGCCAGGGCGCACTTCGGACTCGATCTCCTCGGCCGTGATCTGATCGACGCCAATCTCGCGTCGCCAAAGGAGCGTCGACGTGATGCGCGAGATGGCCTCTTTGGCGTCTCCCTTGGTCGACTTGAGGTAGCTGTCGGGCGGGAGAGAGAAGCGCAGCAGCAGCGCCAGGGGTAGTCTGTCAGCCGACGCGCGACGGGACGACGCCAGGGGACAAGCAGGCAGCAATCAGCTCCAGACGGGAGAACATGATCGTACCGGAGCAGGCACTCCCTGGACTGCAGACGGAAGGGGCGAGGGGAGTAGTAGCATGTCGAAGTGTCAGTCCGAGCCTGCCGGGACAGAGACAGAGAGCAGTAGGACAGAACGCACCAGCCAGTAGCGCTCGCCCTCGCTCAGGCCAGTCGATGCGCCGTGCTTACCGTCCTCGGGAAGCTCGAGCATGACGTTACCAAAGTGCAGCTTGACGGTCTCGAGCTCGTGCAGCTCGTCCGGCGTGAGAACCGGCGCAGGCGGCAGCGAAGCGATGGCCTCGGCTGAAGGGGTGATGACGGAGGCAGGCATTTTGGGTCGAGGGTGCGAGGGGGATCTGCGAGCTGGGAGAGAGGTGGGGTCGGCGCGCGTGGGAGATAAGAGGTCGGTGTTGGAGCTTGTGTTGGGGACGGAGGGCGTTGAGACAGGGCGGGTGAGGTCGCGTCGGAGGGTGCAAGATGGGAGGGGCGAGAGGTAGGGAAGGGCCGGCTTTAAAGGGAGGATGACAAAGCCCCAGGAGCTAGCGACGCCGCAAAGCCAGGTCGAGCGGGTTGGACGAAAGCAGCTCTGGCCGGCAGCGAAGGAGACGGGACAGAGGGAGAGGGAGAGCGAGCAAGGGAAAGAGCTGGGGGAAGGCGCAAAGGGGCGGCAGGGGCGGGCGCGTGCAAGCAAGCAGGCTGGTGAGTTCCCCCGCACGGGCCGATCGCTCCGCGGGCGAGCCGGCGTTCGGACGCAAACTCTCTTTTCCCCAGGCAGCTAGCAACGGCCCGAGCCGGCCAGCGCGGAGACCCAGAGAGAGAGAGGGAGAGGGGAAGGGGGCTGCTTCTCCTCGCTGGATTGGAGAAGTATGGGAGTGAGGGTGCAAACGTCCCTTGTGATGACGACGAGGTGATAATTGGGCGCTGACGGCGGCAGCGCGGTGGGAGAGTCTGCAGGCGCTGAGCCGCTGTCGGACTCGGACCCGCCCGCGAGCTCCCTCAGCTGAAGATGACCACGATCACTGACCACTCGTGCCCTGACCATCCCTTCAAGTTTCAAAGACCAACCCCGCGGCCCGCGCGTTCGCGAGTCGACTCCGTGAGTACTAAGACCTCTGCTCTCAACTGGTTGGGGAACTGGTTGGGGGAGGAAGGGAGGGAAGATATCATGTCATTTCTTTCGTCTTTATTATCCTCGTCGCCTTCGTTGGAGGAAGGGCGGAAAGAGACATCGTCCGTCGACGCGTCGTCGGGACTCGGACTCGAAGAAGCCCGTGCCGTGATGGCCGAGGGTGGTGGTCGCGGCCTCGTCGTAGTTGTCCTTGAGCGCTTGATGTACTAACGCTCTCGGAGTCGGTGGCGGCTCAGGCTGGGGGCGCGACATGGACCACGCTTTTGTCGTCCGACTCCGAGCTGGACGACACGATTATAGTAGTCGCCTCGTTCATGCTGCTGCCGTGGCGGGCAGGATGATTGGCTGCTGGTCGAGCTGGAGGGAAGGTCAATTGATGAGGGAGCGAAAAAGGGGAAACGACGGGCGGGGAAATCTCAGCGAGGCACCCTCGGCCAGGCCCAGGTTGGGCGACTCTGGGCAATGTCGTCCGCTAGCGCCCTTTTGGCCCGTGCGCGCGCGCCTTGCTTTGGCCTGCGCCCTCAGCCCGCAACTCGCTCGCCCTCGACCTTGCCCTCCCAACTTCCTCACGACCCTTTCGAGAGCACGCCTGTCTACGGTAATCAGGACCGGGCTGCAAACCCTCTCCCAATCGCGACATCGAGACATCGCCGCTGTCACAGCCTTCGCTCCTTCGTCATCGCCCCCTCTCCAGCTCGCTCCTCCTTCAAGCGTGCGTGCGCGCTCAAGCTGGGCTTCCCCTCCAGCCCTAGATGGAGCCGGCTTCCTGACAACGGTCATTCCCGTCTTCTGCGGCCTAACACTCATCCGCAGCTCCCTTTGACCTTTCCTGCTCAGTCCTCGCCTCGCATACAACTAAGATGGCCAACCGATCGATCAAGTGTGGGTCGCCTGCTGCCGCCCGAGCTCGTGCCTTGCGACGCTGCGTCTTCAACGCTGCTTTCGCTGACCTGGTAACACCCTACTCCTCGATCTTCATCGATCACAGGTGTAGTCGGTGAGTTTAACTCCTGCTTGGCCTGTGCGATGCTCCACTGCTCCCCTTTGGCTGATCATCGACCCTGTCCCTGTGGCGCGCAGTCGGCGACGGTGTGAGCTCCCTCGCCTCCTGCCGCCTCCCTCTCTGGCGGGCCATTCAGCCGGCTCGTCGTGCCCTCGGCGCATTCCAGCAGACGATCAGCTGACCCACCTTATCTATGGCCCGCCTGCGTTCCTCGCCGCTTGCTGTCGCGCTCGCCAGGCCGTCGGAAAGGTCCGTGCCTGTGATGCCTCAACCGGCTGGTCCTCTTCGCTGGGAAGCAACGCCCGCATGGCTGACCACGTCCCTCGGGGTTTCGCAGACATCTCTCCTCATCAGCTACACGACGAACGCCTTTCCGGGCGAGTACGGTGCGCTGTCCACCCGTGCTTGTCGTAGCCAGCCCGACCGACACTCCATGCTGACCGACGCTCTCGACTCCACCCAGTGCCGACCGTCTTCGACAACTGTACGTGCTCGACGCCTCGGCCCTGCCACTTCTCCCCCCTTCCCTGCCCACGAGCTGACGCCCTCGTCTCCTTTGCTGGTTTGGGCTTAATCCAGACTCGGCGTCCGTCATTGTCGACGGCGCGACGGTCTCGCTCGGGCTGTGGGACACGGCCGGCCAGGAGGACTATGACCGTCTGCGGCCGCTGAGCTACCCGCAGACGGACGTCTTCCTCGTCTGTTTCAGCCTGGTCTCGGTGCGCACGTTCCCACCTGTATTCGGCGGCTCCGTGATATCCTCCTTTTCTGACGATGGACCGATCTCGACGCTTCTTTCGTTCACCAGCCCGCAAGCTTTGAGAATGTCAAGACGAAGGTGCGCTCAGCCCCCGTTTGCTCACTCATCGTCCGAGCGCTCCCTAACCATTGCCCTCCTCTTCCCTACACTTCTTCTGCAGTGGATTCCTGAGATCCATCACCATTCGCCCGGGACCGCCGTCATCCTCGTCGGCACCAAGCTGGGTCCGTCACAACCCCTGCTCCTGTGCCGTAACGCTCACCCGCGCCCGCTAATTGCCTCGTTCCCCCTACAGACCTGCGTGAGAATCCAGACACGGTGCGCAAGCTGGCCGAGCGTCGGCAGGCGCCCATCATGTATGCGGCGGGGGCCGGGTGCGCGCGCGAAGTCGGCGCGGTCCGCTTCCTCGAATGCAGCGCGCTGACGCAGAAGGGACTCAAGACCGTCTTGTGGGTCGCTTGTCGCCTAGGCTTTTTTGACCGGGACACTGGGGGCGTCGATCGCTCGCGCTCCGGTCGTCCCCATCGTCCGCTGCTGACTTTTTTATTGCCTCCCCTTGACGCAGCGACGAGGCCATTCGGGCCGTCCTCAGTCCTCAGCCAAAGACGAAACAGAAGACCAAAGGCTGCACGCTCATGTGATACCTGATCGGCCCATCTCCCCGCTTCGCTCTCCCGGCGCCCGATCCTCACACTTGGGACTTCACCCCGCTCGCTCACAGCCTGCTGCCGGCGCCGGTGCCCAGCTTGCCTTTCCCCTTCCCATCCAAAGCCTCACCGCTCTCTCGCGATACGACTCACGACCCTCCCGCTGCCCCCACTGTCGCCGCCGTCGGTAGACCACAGCCAACCCTGCGCTCGCCCCGCTCTCTAATCGCTCTCGCTTCCGCTTAACTCTGTTCTCTCATGGCTTCACGACCCCACCCTGCGTTGCCTTTGCGTCGCTCGCACCTCATTGACGCTTTTTGCTTTCTTTCTCAAAATTTCCCCTCCGTCCGCCAAAGGAAGGGGAAAATTAGGCAGCAAAAGATCATTCAGAGAAGAAGAAAGGAAGATGAAGTCGGCGACGACTGAGCAGGCAGAGGCTCGACGGGCGCGAGTTGGGTCGAGCGATGTACGAGGCGAGAGAGAAAGAGAGGCGGTGGGTTGAGCCACAGTTGTTTGAAGATTGGAGATGTGGTTGGGCCGGTCGCTTAGACGAGGAACCACGTGGCGAGTGCAATGATGAAGTAGGCGAGCATCAGGATCATGCCTGGATCAGAGCGGGGGAGGGGATGAGCGTCAGGTCCAGAGCCAGCGCCGCAGATGCGCGAAGTGAAGCGAAGGGACTCACCCTCGGCAAAGTTCGATTTGCCGTCGCCCGTGGTCCAGTTGACGAGCAGGACAGTGATGATGAGCATCAGAGTCTCCCAGATGGGGAAGAGCAGACTGAGAGGCTGTCCAATGGCCCAGGCGATGAGCGTCAGGAGAGGGACGACAAAGAGGCTGAAAGAAAATGCGGAACGTGTCAGTCCAGGTCGTGAAAGGCAGGCAGAGTGTAGGCGACGGGGGATAACGCACGCAATCTGGATGCTCGACCCGACCGCGATTGTGAGTGAGAGGTCGATCTTATCCTTGACTGATACGGTGACGGCCGTGACGTGTTCAGCGGCGTTTCTGTTTGCGCGCACGCACGAAAATGTCAGCCTTTGGGGCGCACGACGGATGGCGAAGCAGGCTAACAGCAAGGACGCACCCGATGAGCGGGAGGAGGATGAAGGACGTAAACGTCCGCGAAATGCCCCCGGTCGAGGTCATGCCGTCGATGGAACCGATCAGGAACTCAGCCGTCACGCCGGTGATGACGACGACAATTGCCAGCATAAGGAAAGCCTATGAGCGGAAAAGATTGTTGCGGATGGCCATCAGCACTTTTCTGCGCACGAGAAAGACGACAGTGTGTACGCACCTGGATGGCCGTCAGCTGGGGAACCTCGAGCTCTTCCTCCTCATCCTCCTCCTTGCCGGCGTGCTCGACGTCGGGCACGTTAGCGTCTTGCGGGTTACTGCCCTCCCGGTGCTCAGCATCCGACAGTCGGCGCGAGCGGACCGAGGCGGCAGATGACGACGACGAGCCCGACGACGACGAGCCGAAGCGGGACGGGACCCAGCTGGGCCGGGGGAACACGTGCACGCTTGGGGGGGAGGGTCCGGTATGCGGCATCGCGGCCTCGAGGCGACGGCGCTGGATGGGCGTCCCGAACTTGTAGAGGTAGGCGTGCGTGTACAGAGTGCTAAGCGTTGGAGAGGATCATGTCAGCCTGGGCCATAACGAGCTCGAAAAGTTGGCGCGAGAAGGCAGGCAAGACGCACAAGATCAAGTAGGTGACTGCGGGAGCCGGCGAGTGTACATAGAGTCAGCGCGAAAAGGCAGGACGGCTGAAAGCAAAGGGAGGGATGCGACGCACTGTACAGGACGATCAGTAGAACGGCAATGCCGCGCGAGATGGCAAGTATCTGCTTGAGCTCCAGCCCCTCGGGCACGTCGGCGAACGAGTACCCACCAGACATGTGGAAGGCGGCCGGAACGCCGATGGCGACGACGATCATGCCGAGCAGCGAGATGTTGAGCTGTGCGGCGCGCACGGCATAGCCCTGAGACACGAACGCGCAGACGTCAGCGATACGTGGATGAAGAAAAAGAAGGGCGGCAACAAGCAGCAGCGCACCTGTTCGTGGAAGCGAAGGCCTCCAGCGAAGACTGTAAAAGAAAGGGGAACGCATCAGTCGGCATTCTGAGAGGTTTGGAAGAAGCACAAGGGACGTACAGCACATGCCGAGGACAAGGAGGACGTTACTCAAAACAGAGCCGGCCATCGATGCCTGTACGATGTCGAGCTCGCCCTTGACAAGCGCGAGGATCGAGATGAGCAATTCGACCTGCAAGGCGAGCGACAGTGGGTCAAGAGTCAGCGATGGAAAGATCGGCACAAAGTGAAAACTGTGACGCGACGCACAGCGTTTCCAAACTGACGAGTCAAAGAGTTTGTAATCAAGGTCAGGCAGAGTACGGATAGCGAGATGAACTTCAAAGAGAAGTCGAAGGAAAGACGCACAGTCGCGTTCAGCAGGCCGCCGAGCGAGTCGCCGACCCTGAGCGCAAGCTGCTCGGTCGCAAAGCCGAGGAGCGAGGCCAGGGGGATGATGGCGACGAGGCTAAGGCAGAAGATGACCGTGTCGGTTTGGTGGGTGAACTCGCAGGCCCAGGCGATTGGAACGAAGACGAGCAGGATGTTGAACCACGAGGCTGTCATGACGTTGTAAGCGGCCCGCTTCCAAGTGCTGCGAGGTCCGGGATGGACATGAAGATGAGATAGTCAGTCGGCAATCGCGCATACAGTCCAGTCAGAAAGCAGGGCAAAACGCACAGGTCGGCATCGCTCGCGAGCTTCTTCGTCGGCTGCATGAGCGTCTCGACGATCGGCCTGCGAGCGGGCGTAGCCGCACCGTCGCCATGCTTCTCAAGGTCGTGCATGAAGAAGGGCGTCGTCGTGCCGGCGGCCGAGACGACAGTGCCTGGCGACGGCCGGAAGCTGGCTGGGTTGGGCGCCGTCGGCGCTCGCTTGATCATCTTCGGCGGAGCGAGCATGGGCGACGGACGGGCCGACTCGTCGACGACGATGGGCGTGAAGCCTGCGAGAGACGACCGGGCGCGTCGAGAGAGGGGGGGGGGGCGCATGGACCACGCGTGTCAGCATCAGGCGGAGATTTCGATCGCACGCGAGCCAAGGCCGATCTAGCTGCGAGCTGCGAGAGCAGATGGCAACGCACCCTTGCCGCCGACTTCGGGCGAGGACGCGGATGAGAGCCGCTCCTTCTGATTGATGTGTCCTTGAAGCAGCTGCAGGTCCCGATGTAGGAAAGCGAGGCAGGGATTAGTATACGGGTGTGCTATGAGCTACAGGCACCGGCCGGGCGAGCCGTGGGCAGTGGCGAGGGAAGCCGACGCGGCAAACGACGTACCCGATCAATCAGGCGGGCTCCCTGCGGCGTCTCTTGGTCGAGCACGACGACCCGGGCGACCTCCTTGTCGTCGGGCGCCGTCTCTGTAGTCTTCTCACTGCGTCCATCGTCGTCGTCGACGAGGGCAGCGCCACCGGTCTGACCGGTGGGCCAAGCTATACCCGGCTCCTCGCCCTCGCCGGCGGGGGCGTCTGCGGGCGTGGGCAAGGCCGACCGGTGGTTCGAGGAGGAGAGCGAGGCGTTGGCGTTGGGGGGCTTGCTGGAGGTTTCGACCATGTGTTGAGGAAGGTGGGAAAAGATGGCGGTCGTGGCGGGATGATGGTTGAGGTGGCGAGGAGGGGGGAGGGAGCAGCCAGCATGGGCGGGCAGCAGGTGGACCCGCGTGCGCTCCCGCGGCCTCAGCCGACCTCTTGGCGGAAACGTCACGCCGGCCCCTCCACCTTGCGTAACCATCGTGACCTTGCCTCATACCGTCAGGCACGCGTCCTCTCTTTCGCAGTCGGACGCCGCGGGACAGAACAGAAGGTGAAGTCATGATGGGATCGTAGGTCGACGTGGCGATCGGTGCAGGGTTCGGTGGTAGTGAAGAGGAGAAGGTCGATGCGCGCACACGAGATCGCACGATGGGCGTCTCGCGCGCACGATACGAGGGGCGCGAGCATTCGCGCGAAAGGACATGGTCCACATTGAGAGATTCCGCGGAATGGGCGGACAGGGGATGGGCTGACCGCGCGGAGATTCGACGATATGTCTAGGCGTCGTACGCGCGGCCCGCCCAGGACCAACCAGCCGAAGCCGGGTCGTCGCGCAGGCGGTGGGCAGCATCGACGTTGGGCTTCCACACGCGGAGCGACAGGTCGTCCGAGCATGATGCGAGCTATGGCGTGGTGACGTGGCAGGGAGAGGCCCGGAATATCAGTCCTCGTGCCGCGCGAAGCAGAGGGGGGCAGAGAAGGACTACGCACACCGCAAGCGCCCCAGCTGACGCTGCCGACCTCTATCTTGCGCCGTCCAGCGCCGTCAAGCCCGTCCGGACCTGCGCCCTGGAAGTCGAGTCGGATGCCCTCGCGCTCCTTGCCAGCCGTCGGCGGGTTGGCAAAGCTTCCACCCACCTCCCACAGGTGGACATCGCCCCTGACCGAGCCCGAGGCGAGATACGACCCGCAGGGGGAGAGCGTCAGGCGCGAGTAGAACGACGTCTGGAGGGTCGGAGCTGAATAAGTGAAAGGCAGAGGGTGCGACAGGTTGAGCGGTGAGTGCGTGTAGATTCTGCGGCAAAGAAAGCCCCACAGCAGGGCGCGATCGTCAGCGTGCGGTCGGCGACGACGGTAAAGCTTCTAGGAAACAACCGGGACGCACTTGTTGTCCGTCCCAAGGGCGTAGATGACGTCGCCCTCCTTGCTGAGAGCCATGCTCGCGACGCCGTGCGACCGACCGATCCCGCCGCCACCCCCGCTGTTGCTGCTGCCGGCGCCGCCAAAGACACTCGACCCGCGGCCCCAGCTCGGGTCGAGCGACTCGTCGGCAGCGAGCGCCGGCACCGCCGCTTTCTTAGTGTAGGAGCCGTGCGTGCGCAGATCCCACAATTTGATGGTGCCATCTGCCGTGCCGGCCGAGGCGAGCGTGTGCGGCCGCTGAGGGAGGTAGAGGAGCGACGTCGGCGAGCGGGTGGCCGTGCGCTGAGGTTGAAGCAATAAGAGGGAAAGGAAGGCGAGTGTCAGTCGGAGCCGGACGCTGAGGTCGCGCATGTGGGCGGTCAAGCAGAGACGCACAGCACTTGGATTGGGCTTCTTCCCGCCCTTCTCGGCATGTGCGTGCTTGATGACGTTGACAGGCAGGTGCGAGTCGCCGTCCTCTGGCCGAAAGTCGGTCGCGGAGTTGGCCGTGCGCCGACGGCGGACGGTCATGTCGACGCTCGAGCCAGTGGCAGCCGTGCGGAGGTCGTAGACATGGATGTTACCGTCACGAGATGCGGTCGAGATGACGGCTGGGGAACAGGCAGCGTGGAAAGAAGGACGAGAGGGTCAGCACGAACTCATCTCACAGACGCCCACTCGCCCACGAGACGGGAACGCACAAGGCGAGAGCGGGTCGAAGACCGAGGTCTTTACACTCGACCGGTGACCGCGCAGCGTGGCCAGCGAGATGCCGGTCTCCACGTTGGTGATGACGGTCGTCTGATCGCCGCTCGACGTGGCCTGCAGGGTTCCGCGGGTTCAGGGGAGTCCTCAGCCGCGCGAGCCAGAGCGAGAAGGAGGACGGCAGCGAGCGGGAAACCGGGCAGGACTCACGACGCGCTCGTCATCGTAGGACCAGCTGACGTCAAATACGGCGTTCTGGTGCGGTTGCCAGCGTGTGCGCGTCCGCTCGCGGTCGGCCGTCGCGCCTGCGGCAGCGTCAATGAAGTCGACCACGCCCTCCTCACTGCTGACGGCGACGAGCTGCGAGCCGCTCGTCGCGCCACGCTTGGCAGCGTGTGAGAAGGCGCACGAGAAAAGCGGCGTGAAGTCGCGGTCGGCGTACGTCGACGGCAGCCGGTAGACGTCCTCAGTGTGGGACGACACGAGCGACGACGGGTAGTAGTTGAGCGTGGAGACTGGTGGAGACAGCAGCAGTTGGCCGAGTCAGCGCCCGCACAGCCTATCCAGAGACAATATACAGGACGCACCGGATGAGGCCAGTCCGCCGGCACCCTGCAGCCGTCGCCTGCCTGGTCGAGCTCCTCCACCGGCGGCGCGCGCGTCCAGGTAACCGAGCACGCCCATCGTCTGGCCGGCGCCTCGAGCTCCATGCGCAGACAGCGGCAGCCTGGCCCCCCTCGCCGGTAGGCGCTCGTCTGAGGCACTCGCGAGAAAGTCGGGCCGCGATGGCGGTGTGTAGTCCTCGTCAACGTCCATCAAGCCATGCTCGCCGTCCTCGTCGTCCGACACCATCCGCCGCTTCTCTGCCGCGCGGGCTGAGAGTGTCGCAGCCGACGACGAAAGGCGCAGCTTCTTGACGGACCGCTTGCCGCCGCTGAAGCTGATATCTGCCGCTTGCGGGTCCTTGACACGTCGCTGGCCACTGACAAGCGCCGCGCTGCCGTCGAGCCTGACCGGCGTCGCGAGGTGGCGCGGTGCGATGATCGAGCCTCCCCCTCCGACCGTCGCCGTGCAGGACGGCGTGGCGCTGGCCAGGCGCGACGACCGGCGAGGCGTCTGTGGCAAGGAGGACGTCGGCGGTGAGGGAGTCTCTGTGGGCATCAAGAGCGGGGTCATGGACGAGCCAGCCTCGAGGTTGGCAGCGGGAGGAGGCGGGGCGAGCGCGCCGGCTAGGAAGACGTTGGTGATGTCCTGGAGCGGGGTGACCGAGACCGCCGCCGCAAGCGGCGAAGACGAAGGCGACATCTTGTTGGTTTTCATCCCAGCGCGAGCACGAGGAGGAGAAAGGGGGGAGAGTGCTGCGTGAGGCAAGAGGGGAGGGTGGGGAGAGTCTGTCGATGGCGTCGAGGCGAGGGAGGGAAGGCAGCGAAAGTCGGGCGCGCTCACCGCCCAGGTCGCGTCTGCAAGCGTCTGCGCCAAATGAGCTCCGAGAAACAAAAAAAAGGGGGGGGGGTCGGGCGGGCGGGCGGGCGGCTCCACCGCCGCGGATGGGAGTTCGCCGTTCGCCCCCGGCCTACACTCCCTCCAACACCCATCGCGCGCTCCTCCTCCCTCCCTTCCTTGCCCTTGTTCAGGCACTCCAGGTCTCCTTTTTTCTCCTCTCTCTCTCTCTCGAACTTCCTCTCATTTGGCACCGTATACCTGTTTCGCAATCATGGCCGGCTATGTCGGTGCGTGCGCGCCCGCCCGCTCTCGTTCGGCGCTCACCAACGTGCCCTGACCTGTCCTTCCCCTCGCCTGCCTCTCTTGCCTCTCGTTGTTGGACAGACCTCCAGCACCAGCTCTCAACCCCTCAACCGACTCTTAATGGCGCGGCGGACACGCGTGCTATCGTCTGGCTAGACATAGACAAGTCCGTCCCTCTGTCGCCTCCTGCCCTGATCGCGGTCGTCGCATCCCGGCGAGCTAAGCAGGTGGGCTGACTCGACGACATGGAACACTCTTCCCGCCCGCTCGGCCATGAAGCACGCTGTGAGTCTTTCCATCCCCTTCGAGGCTCAAGCTCCTTGAACTGCGCAGCTGAAGCCTTATTGCCCTTGCCGATGGCGTCGGTAGATATGACAAGAAGCACAAGGTCGCTCATCCTGCTCGGGGCTCAGTTCGCGCTGCGCGTCCGACGACACTGACGCCCCATGCTGCTCGACCGCCACATTCATCACAGATCCACGACATGATGGCGGCCCGGATTCGCGATTACTTCATCTCGCTCGGGCTCGAGCCGGAAAAGGCAAAAGCGCTGCATCAGCGGTACTACAAAGAGTACGGGCTCGCGATCCGCGGCCTCGTCAAGCACCACGACATCGGTGCGTCGTCCGCAGGTCTTGACTCCTTCGCGCTGGCCTCGCCGCCTTGCTGACCCTTGAATGATCAGACGCGCTCGACTACGACCGCGTGTGCGATGCCTCGCTCCCGCTCGAGTCGATCCTCGCGCCCTCGCCTGCGCTACGCGAGCTTCTTCTCGCGCTCGACCCGTCAAAAGTCCGCATCTTTGGCCTGACCAACGCCTACAAGACGCACGCCCAGCGCGTGCTCGGCATTGTCGGCGTCCAGGACCTGATTGAGGGCCTTGTATTCTGCGACTACGGCCGGGCGGACGGCGACTTTTCGTGCAAGCCCGAGCTCGGATTCTACAACGAGGTGCGCGCCCTCACCTGCTCTCGCCCGCTCGCCCGTCGACCAGTCCACTCACGCGTTCAAGCACCACCGCTCCATATCTCCGCAGGCCATCTCACTCGCCGGCGGCGCGCCCTCGGCCCACTATTTCGTCGACGACTCGCTGCTCAACATCCGTGCCTCGGTGCAGTTGACGCCGCCGTGGCGGTCGGTCCACTACAAGGAGGTGGCCGACTGGACGGCCGACGATGGGCGGGTCGACACAGTCCGGCCGACTGAGGACGGCCAGGGGTGGGAGACGGTGTCGAACCTCGAGCAGCTGCGCGAGGTGTGGAAGGAGCTGTTTGTTAGCGCGTGATGTGGACGGGAAGGGGGAGACGATAGATGCGCTCTGACGAATCTATTCACCGCGCTTACAGCTGGCTCGCATGTTGCAGGTGCAGCAGTGCATCTTATAAGAAAAGCGGAGGAGTGTGGGTGCGAGGTCGAGTTGACGCAAGCTGGCCAAGCGTGTCTGCGGCACTGCCTCCCCGGCAGAGTCCGACGCCGCCGAGCCGACGTCGGCCAAGCGGCCGGCCATGAGCTTCGCCACCCACTGCAAGCTTCCTTCCCATCGCCCACCCACCACCCCACACCCAACAGCAATTCCTTTACCTTTTCCCAACAGCCAGATCTATCCTGATGATGGACAAGCCCAATCAGCAGCAGCAGCAGCAGTACGTCCTCTTGCTCTGGTGCCCCGTTTCTCGCGCGCAGTTGCTACCCTTGACCCCAAAGGCAGCATCTCCTCATGCCGCTTCGACCCCCCTCCCGTCCCTGCGAGCCCTCGCTCGCTGTCTATTGATCGAGGTGTTGATGCTTAGACTTCTCCTGTGTCTCGCCTTCTGCAGGTACTACGCTCCTCAGCAGGGACCCTACCCGTCGCAGCAGGGCCATTACCCGTACCCGTCGCAGCAGCAGTGGGCCGGCCAACCGCAGTACCCGCCGGAAGGACACTACAAAGGGTATGGTCAACAGCAGCAACCCTACGGTCCTCGTGCGTTCCTTCTCCTCTCTGCACTTCAGGTGTGCAGCTCACAAGCTGACGCATGCAGGATTGGTGAACGACGACGACCGGTCTGGCCAGAGTACTACCCGCCCCAAGGCCAGCCGATCTACGTCCAGGCCCCTAGGCCGCAGAACCAGGGCGGCGACGCAGCTGCAATTGGTGGAGGTTTGCTCGCTGGCGGCCTGCTTGCCACGCTATTTTGCTGGCCGTGCTTCTGCCTGTGCTGAGGACGAGAGGACAGGGGGGAGGGGGGGGGGTAGATGACATTGACGACCTTCTGTGCTCGCGCGCGCAATCTTGATGTACCTGTGTAACGCTCAGCCGCCATTCGTACTTTGGGTTGCGTAGGCCAGCGGCAGACAAAAGGGGTGTCAGATGGCATCACATTGCCGCTCTGACCCGTTCGAGTACATGCTCTGCGAGCGCCCACCCGCCCTCTGCGACGGGCTGCACACCCTCCCACCCTCCGAAACCTGACCACGCGAGCCAGTGGGCGACCCCGAGTCCGGCACCAAGAGCGACGCCCGCCCCAACCTGCGCCCAGGAATGGTGGCCGAGCCGCACGCGGCTCCAAGCGACGGCAGCGCAGAAGGCGGTCCCTGCGAGCGCGGTGAACGGGTCCGACGTGAGACGGCAGACGAGTAGCGAGGTGCCGTAGAACGAGATAGTTGTCGAGTGCGTGGAAGGCATGCCGTACGTCGGCCGCGCAGGGGCAGCGAAGAGGGAGGGCGACGACGACCCTGGCTCGGTGTTCGGCGAGCGCGCGCGGGCCAGCAGCTTGGCCGTCGTCGACGAGGGTTGATGCGTCGGCGGCCGCGTCTCTCGTATCAAACGCTTCATGACCTTGGCTGTGACGGTGGAGACAAAGTGTACTTAACCCTCTTGAAGTCGGGATGGGGAGAGCAAGAGCAAAGGGGATCGGGGCTCACCGACCACCATCGACCCGACAGCCCCGCCGAGGAACCACACCTTTGCCGCGCTTGGGGCGGCAAGGAACCATAGAGCCGAGGCAGAGGTGACGACGATGTTGGTCTCGTCAAGCAGCCAGAGGACAGTCCCGAGCAGCGGGTGGTGCTGGCCGGGCGAGGACGGAGAAGCCATTGATGGCTGGCGGGAGGGGTGCAAGCGATGTGGTCGAGGGAAGGTCGTGGGGCTGACCGCTGGACGGCGACAGGCGCGCGTGAATGACCAGCAAGGCTGTCAGCGAGCGGGCAAGAGGCGGGAGCTGCAGAACGAGCAGACACGCACCGTCACGAGCGAGAAGACAAGTCCAGCAGCGAGAGGGTCAGCGTCCGATGACTCGACAAGGAAAGGGGATGAGCGTTCGGTGCTGCTGCCGACAGCTGCCTTCCGCGAGGAGGCCAGGCCCGAGCGGCGTGGTGCGATCGAGCTGCCCTGCTTCGCGCGCTATGGAGACCTGCAGGACGATCTCGCCCCTTCGCCGCTTCCCTCGTCTGCGCTTCTCTACGTCTCTCCCTGTCTTTCGCCACGTCCTCTTTGGCCCTTCTCGGTCGCTCTTGGCCGGTCCCAGCTCGCGGTCGACACGCTCTCGCCCCCTACTCTCGCCTCTTCGTGACGCCACGCCCACCACCACCCTTGTCTGGACCTGAGACTCGCTGCCCGCAGCCCACGCCCTCCTCCTTTCCCTCTCTGCAACTAGGTCCCCAGTCTCACGATCATGAGCGCAAGCAGCCTGTGCGCAACTTTCTTGCCTTTCCTCTTGCTGGCCTCGAACGGTCGACTGCAGAGGACGAGCGCTGACGCTGCCATTCCGACTCCCCCCACCACCCCGTTCCTTGCGCGTTCCTCGCGCGTCCCTCGCTCTTTCACGCGACCCATCGATTCGACGCTTCCTCGTTGTCGACCACCCTGCCGCCTGCCGTCTCGTCACATCTGTGCTTCTCGCCTGACCTTCCTCCGATGTGCTCTCATTTGCCCACCTCGGTCTGGTCGCTCGTCGTCCTCTCGCCTCGTCGCCCACCTTGCCCGACGAAACTCGCGTCCACCTCGCCGCTAACCCACCCTCCCCCACGTCGAAACACCTGTTGTCGCCCCTTTGCCCGTCCTTGCTCACCCGGTCTACGTCCCCTCTTCTCTACCGCTACACTCCGTCTACCCTCCCCGATTGTGCTCGGCAACGTCAAACAGCTCTGCCAGCGTCACGCGCATCCTCTCCCTCTCTAACTTCCCCAAAGAGCTCAAGACGCGCGACATCCTGAGCGCATTCGCCGAGTTTGAGTCGGCCGACGCTGGCGGCGGCTACAAGGTCAAGTGGCTCGACGACACCAACCTGCTCATCGTCTTTGAGAGCCCTGCTGTCGGTGAGCCCAGCTTCCCGTGCTCTTGTCTGCGGCGCGGGTTGCCCGAGACGCGTCATCTGAGAACACTGTTCCCACTTTTATCCCTCTGTGCTGCGTCTTGCCAGCCAAGAAAGCCTACTTGTCGACGCTGCTTCGCCCGCACGCTACCCTTGGCGCGGCTGTCTCGATCAAGCCGTATGACGGCCCCGACGCGCAGGCCATCATCGCCGCCGTCAACGCGCGCGGCGGCGGCGGCAGCGTCGGTCGGGCCGCGGGCGTCGGGCACGGCAGGGGCGCATCGGTCGGCGGGTCCGGGTAGGTGTCTTTCTCCCCCCCTGCCACGTGCATGCCGTGTCGCGCTCCTCAAGACTGGTTGCCTAGCATCTGACTCGCTGCTCAATCCTAAGCTCCTTCTCGTTCGCCCCCGTCAATCCGTCCAGCCTCTACCAGCCCCCGCCTGCACCTCCTGGCTTGCCGACGGCAGGGCACCACGCACACCACCGCTCGGGATCGTCCTCCTCGTCGGCCGCTTTTGCGCGCGGCGGCCCCGCCGGCCACTCGCGCATGGGCTCGTTCGGCTCGGGATCGGTCGGCGTTGGCCTCGGAGGCGCGCTCGGAGGGGGCGTATCTCTTGGGCTTTCTGGCGCCAAGTCGGGGGGCGGTAGCGCGGCGAGCCACTGGGGACCGGCGGTCGGCGCCAAGGTGCGACTCGCGAGCCCGCCCGGAGGAAGGCAGGAGGCTCAGCACGCCTGAGCTTGCGTGCACTCCGTCCTTCTTGTCCGCCATTCTGGAGGCATCACTGCACAACCTGCTTCCCGCTTGCTGCTTCTTGCCACTCTGTTCGCGTCGTTTCTTTCTCGCCTGGTCGCCCACTCGCTTTTTCATCTTCCGACCTCTCCACACACACACACCACACAGGACACTACTGCCATTACAGCTTCCGTTCTCTTCTTCACACGCAGCGTTGCCTTCCTTCCCGCACTCGACCCCCGTCTTGGCCCTTCTGTCCGACTCAAACTAGCAAACGTCCTCACGTCCCTGTACGACCCGCCGCGACTGCTTCACACGTTGCGCAGCCCTTCCTTCTTTCGCTTTTCCTCATGACGCCCCGTTCCTTCTCACGCACGACGGCTGGTAGAGTGGGAAGCCGTTCATTCAAACTCAGCCTCGTCCTCGTCTTCGTCCTCTTGCTCGAGCATGCCCTCCTCGCCTGACAGCGGCTCGTCGCTGTCCCCCACGCTGCCGTCCTCTCCAGAGAGTCCTTCCAATTCCTCGTCGTCGTCTTCCATCTCGTCGTCGTCGTCATCCTCCTCCTCGCTCGATGACTCGGCCGCCTCCTGCCCGTCGGCATCAAGCGCGATTGACCCACCCTCGGCAAGTGCGACGCACGTCAGCCGCGTCTTCTTGGTGTCGTAACGTGCGACGGGCTCGACTTTCGGTAGGGCCTCGCCCTCGGCCGGGGCGGTGGAGGAGGCCGGGGGGAGGAGCGACAGGTCGTAGAGGTTGATGAAGCCGTCCGAGGAGACGGACGCGAGGAGCGGGTAGAGCGGTGAGATGGCCTTCACGCTGACGAGTCAGGAAGCGCAGATGCGAGACGTGTGAGTGGCTGTCCTGCAAGAGGAGGGAAAGAGAGAAGCGATGATATCGACAGAGAGGGTGAGGGGAGGGGGACGAACCGGTGAGAGTGTCCTACCAGACGAGCGACTTCGCGCCACTCGGCTGGGCGCGACTTGCTCCATCCCTCCTTGCCCTCCTCGCCCGCGGCGGCCGACGGCGGTGGCTGAACGCACTCGTACACGCGCGTGTATCCTTCCTCAACAGCGGCGACGATGAGCTCGCGACCGGCGCCGCCCTCGGCAGGTGCGGGGACCGAGACAAAGTGGACGTCGTGGAAACGCTTAGGGTTTGTCAGCGTCGTCAGGGCAGACATGTCTGTGTTGTAGAGGTCGACCGTCGTCGTGCTGAGGATGGCGAACAGCGCGCCCGAAGGCGAGAAGCGAACAATCTCGCCCTCTGCAGCGCAAGTGAAAGATTGAAAAACGAGGTGTGCGTCAGTCGCGGTGCATCCCCGTGCGCAAGGGCCGAAAGGGGCAACGACAACGCACCCTTGCCGAGCTTGACACTGCCGCCAGCCTTGCCCTTCATCAGGTCCCACATCTTCATCGTCCGGTCTTTGCCAAGCGAGAGCGCGAGCTTGCCCGTCGGGTGGACGCGGACAGAGTTGACCCGGCCGACGTGTCCCTTGAACGAGCGCAGGACCGACCAGTCGCGCGTGCGGAACAGCGTCAGGGTCGAGTCCTCGGAGCCGGTCAGAAGGTGCGTGCGCGAGGGGAAGTGAAGCGAGGTGATGGAACCTGGTTTCAGGTGCAACGAGGATGAAGAAGGTAATTAATGATCAGTCTGGAACGAACACGGCTGGTGGGGCAGGCGACAGGTCGAGAGGACCGTATGCGCACCGGTGTGCTGCTGCAGCCCGCCGACCTCCTTGCGCCGGCGCAGGTCCCAGATCTTGACAACCTCGTCCGACGAGCCCGTCGCGAGCCACTTTCCACCCTCGGCCGCGGCGACCGTCTTGACGCACGCCTGGTGAGCGGGGAAGATGAAAATGGGCTTGATGGAGTAGTCGCGCTCAGCCGCCGGGGTCGAAGTCGACGGCATCGTTCCCTGCAGGCCGTACAGGAGCTTCTCGTACGAGCCGGCGACGATCTGGAACGTCTTGGGGCCGGTCGGGACGGCGCGCTTGGACGCAGCAGCAGAGATCGGAGTGCTCTCGATGTCGGCAGCGTCGGCGAACCCGAGCTTCTTGCCCTTAGAATTGGCCGTCGTCGGCGCTGGGACCTCGTCGTCGGCAGCAGCCGCGGGGAGCGCAATGGGGCCCTTCTTGCCCTTGGCAGCAGGGACCGCCTTGCCCTTGCCCTTGGATGCCGCCGGCTGTTCGCCACCCTCAAACTCGACCTCGACCCGCGCCTTCTTGGGCTTGGACGGGCCGGACGCTGAGGACCCGCCGGCGCGCTTCTTGCCCTGCTGCTGCTGCTGCTTGGGCTTGGGCTTGCTGGCCGTGGTCGGCTTGGAGGCCGCGCCTGGGCGAGGAGCAGGAGTTGTGCCCGAGATGGGAGCTTTGCGCTTGGGCGCCATTGCTGTGCTCTGATGTCTGTTTCGGAGGAGGGAATAAGGAATGAAGGTCGGGCGTGAGGGAGGGGACGAGTGACGGAGCTGCGTGCAGGTTCTGGCGGGGGCGGTCGAAATTGGGCGGGACCTGTGGAGGGCGCATCAAAGATGGATGCATCATCACAGGTCTGACGCGTGCCTTGCCGCCTCTGTCCTCTGCGCGCGCTCCTCTTGCAGCTCGTCGACCAGCTCACACTCCCCTCAATCGCCCACCCATCCACCTTCGCCTGATACCGCCCCAAAGTCAGAGCTACATCCCGTCAAGATCTTCGCAGACATTTCGGCTTTGTCTGCCCACGATCCGACGGCATGACGGCCCCGTCGCCGGCCCACCCACCCCCGCTCGGACCGACCTCGACCGCCGTCTTCGACTCCGACTCGCAGTCGACGACAGCCACCCAAACTCAGACCCAGTCGTCGACACTGCCGTCGCTCGCCCGGGCTCCCGGTGTCGCCCTCGCGCTAGGGGGCGAGTCGCAGCCCACGCAGCAGACGCAGGCGTCGTCCGGGTGGCAAATTCCCGGTCTTGGGAGGCTCGGCCAGACGCGTCCTCCAGCGACGGCGGGGACGGCCGAGGGCGGGACGGCCAGTCAAGGAGGCAGCTTGGCCGGGCCAGGCACGCCGGCAGGAGCATCGATCCTAGCAGGGTCCATCGCGGGTGAGTGGCAACCGCCAAGTGCGTTCCCTGCGGCGAAGAGCAAGATCGATAGCTCGCTTCGCGCGGGCGAGCACTGGGTGCGTAACCTCTCACCTTCTGCCGATTCTTCGTCGTCTGCTTGTGCCTGCCAGGCCTTGCCTTTGGAGGACTGACGAGCTGGACTTGGAATCAACCAGGCGGCCGGACAAGCGCCCACCAGGTCAACTGCGTTCGAGGGCGACAGCCAGGGTTCGAGCGCGCAGGCGGGGTCGGCGTCGCGCGATGACGGTTCGCAAGTGCGTTCCTCGACCGCGGCTTCCAGTGCTGCGGCCTGCGATGTGCTGGAGTGCTGCTGCCACCAACTCTCGACTGACACCTGCACTCTGTTCCCCGCTATCGGAATCCTTTTGCCCCACTCGCCGCCGCCGCAGCCGCCCATCCACTACTCGCTGACGTCGCCCTCTCCGGCGCAGCCCATGCTGCATGTGCACCACGACCCTGACGCGGCCGACGATGGCGCCTACACGCAGGTTCACTACGACCGCTCGTACGAGTCATCGCCCGCACACTCTGCCTCGTTGTCCAACGACGAGATTGAGGCGAGCCTCGGCTGGGGCCGGGCGGCGGACGACGGGCTCGTGCCGACGCAGCTGGCCACCCAGAGCCAGAGCCTGCAGGAGAGCGGCAGTCAGCAGAGGAAGAGCAACGGGGTAGAGGCCGATGCTGAAGTAGAAGACGAGGAGATGCAGGAGGAGGGGGAGGGGTCAGCGGGTGCTGCCGGTCAGGGATCGGCTTCGGGGTCAGCCCCTGGCTTACTCGCGCCAGTGGCCGACGCCAACCAGAGCCCGGCCGCCGACCGCGTCAGCTCCACGTCGGACAGCAGCCTGGATCCCGCAACGACGACGTCCGCCAGGATGGGCCGCTCGAGCAAGTCGCCTGTCGCTGCTGCCGCCGCCATCACCCTCGTCCTGGCGTCGCAGCCGACGGCGACGCCCGGCACCAACGGCGACAACGGGTCGTCCCTCAGTCGCGCGTCGGTTTCGTCCATCGCCACCGTCCAGAACGGCAGCGCTGCCACTCCGAAGCGCACGACGCCCCCACCGACGCCCGGGAGGCAAGGGTCGACGCCGCCCCCCGCATCGGACGACAACGAGACGGTGCCCGCCACATCGTCGCCGGTTCCCTCGTCGCGCCACCCCAATATGAGTGCCAACGTTAGCGGCGGCCGCAGCTCGGCTTCGCTCCGACCGCAGAGGTCGATGGGGCCGACGAGCAGCGGCATCGTCGAGGGTGTCCTGCCTGGTGCTCCTCCGCCCTCGCCTGCGCCGAGCGCGACCGAGCAGCGTGGGCGGACGACGGACGATTCGGTCGTTCCGGACTCGCAGATGCCCTTGTCCGACGCCCCTGCTATGGCAGCTCAGCCAGTTCAGCCGCCGTCAACAGCGGTGCCCCCCATCTCATCCTCGACACCGACTGGCAGCGCCTCCGCCCAGGCCCAGGCTTCGGCCGCGCTTCCCATTCTCCACTTGCCGCCGCGGGACGACGACGATGACGACGACGACTACACCTTTGGCTCGACCTACCGCAAGCCGACGGCATCGCAGCGGCCGGCCCCGGCGTCGGACGACACGGTCATCCCGGCAACGCGCCAGACTTCGCCCTTCGCATCCGGCTTGGACGTCCTGGTCTCGTCGCACGCCCTCCTGCGAGAGACGGTCAACCCGTCCGACGTCTTCAATTCGCTCATCGACGCCTCGTCCGACCTGTCGGACCTGTCGGATGACGGCGAGCGCGCCGCCGCCAAGGTCCGTAAGAGCCGTGCTGCGCGCTTGTATGAGCAGAAAATGAGCAGTGCGCGGTCGAGCAAGCCTGGGTCGGCGGCCGGCAGTTCAACCGCGATCGGTCCCTCGGCGTTGGCAGGAGGGGAAGGGGAAGGAAGTGGCACAGCTTCGCCGAACAATCTAAGTTCGGCCGTCCAGCGCCTCATGGGCAAGCAGGTCGAGCTCGACATGCCCGTCGCCGGTTCGTCTCCTCTACACTCCCTCGCCTGTCCTCGTCGCGCCGACCGAGGGGCGCTGATGTTCGTGCACTTTGCTCCTGCCTGACGCTACTGCCAGGCCCGTCCCGCTCCCGCCCGCGCTCACGTGTGTCCGACGTCGACATGGCCGACGATTCGCGCATCCCCGACTCGCAGCCCCCCCCACACGCTGCCGACGACTCGCTTGGGCCGTTCACGTACATCGATGAGACGCTGCCGCCACCGACAGTAAGTAAGGGCAAGGGCAAGCGCCCACTGTCGATCTCGGCGGGCTCGACCACGAAAAAGGCCAAAGCGAGCAACACACAGCTGGCCGGGCCGCCGAAGAAGACGCCGGCCAAGGGCGTCAAGCAGGAGGTGCTGAGCCAAGACGAGGCTCCAAAGAAGAAGGCCGCCAAACGAGGGACGAAGAAGAATTGGGTGCGATCCTTCCTTGTCTTCTTCGTCTCAGTCGTACTTGGGAAGACCTCTGACACGGCTGCTCTCGGTTGACCGCCACATGTAGGCAACCGGCAAGCACAAAAAGAAGCGTTCATCCGCCGCCGCATCAACAGCGACGACTGGCTTGGTCCAAGGTCTGGACGAGGATGAGAACTTCTCAGCCGTACCAATGCCGCCACCGTCAGACGTCAAGCGCCCGCTCAAGAGGAAGCCGTCTGCGCCCGACTTGGTCGACAAGGGCAAGCGGCGCGCCTCGTCAGTCGCGTCGGTCACGCGCACGAGCGTCCGCGGCTTCAGCTCGTCGCCAGCGCTGTCGCGACGGGCGGCCAAGGCGACGGCCTTGCTGGACAGCCGCGTCTTTACCGGCTGCGTCGACCGCGTGTTTGCGCTCTATCGCGAAAACAAGACGTACTACCCAGCGACGGTGATCGATGTCGGCCAAGTCGGCGACCCGAGCGACTTTCGCGTCGCCTACGACGAGGGCGAGGACCAGCTATGTCACGTCAGATATCTCCGCCGATGCGCGGTCCGCGTCGGTGACATCGTCTACCACGACGGCGATGCTTACATCGTCCAGCGGGACGCCGACCGGCCTGAAGGTCTCGAGGGCGACGTCGAGCTGCTGCTCAAGGCCGCCAACTCGTCGGTCAGCAGCGCGTTGTGGCACATCAAGATGCGCGACGTCGTGCGTTCTCTTTGATTGCTGCCGCTCTTCGCCCTGCTGGAACGCTTGCCAGGCCGACCTCACGCTCTAATGTCTGCCCTCGTCGTCCTTGCGCAGGTCATTGACCACCTCGACATCGGCCAGATGAGCGACCGCACGCTCGAGGAGAAGGACATGACCGTTCGCGGCTGCAGCACGACCTACTATTCGAGCCGCCGCATGATGACCAACGGCGTTGGACCGGCTGGGCCTTCCAGCGGCCTCGTCAACCCGTCGCCGACGCGCAGCCGCTCGGGCGGTCTTCGGTCGACGTCGGTGACGGCACCCACCTCGGGAAGCAACATCGTCCGCGGCCGTTTGTTTGCTGGAAAGGCTTTCGTCAAGTCGTTCGTGAGCGGCTCGGACGCCGTCGGTGATCTCGTCACCACAAACGGCGGCCAGTACGTCGACGAGCTGTCCGAATTCTACCGGATCGAGGGCGCGACGGCGGCGGGTAGCCTGCCCAACAACACCTACGTCGGCGAACACCTCAAGTTCGCCCCCGCAGCGCGCGACATCCAGGGCGTCTTCCTGCTCGCCGACTCGGCCACCCGTCGGCCCAAAGCCTTCAAAGCGCTCGCGCTCGGCGTGCCGTGCATCGCGACCACCTATATCCGCGACGCGCTCGAGGCGCAGGCGGCCGGCGAACCGACAGTGAGTGCCTGCACTTGTTTCGACCTCACTCACCCGCTTTTCACCATGGCCGAGAGGATTGATCTTGACTCTCGCTGTTCGTATGCTCTTCGCTGCAGCCACTCGATTGGCGCGCATACAAGCTGGCGACGCCGCCGTCATGCGTGACGGGCATCGACCCCAACACGGGCAAGGGCAACGCCTCATCCCAGTCGTTCATCCACCACGAGTGGGGAACGTCGCACGCAATCGCGCGCAATCCGCTCCAGTCGACGCCCGACTCGCTCGCCCGGCCATTCCGCGGGCTTGCCTTCCTGTACCTTAATCGGACCAAGTCAGAGCGTGTGAGACCTTGCCGCCTCCCCATCTTTCTACCTCTTACCGGCTGTCGATCTGGCACTGACGGCCCCGGTCCATTGTCTGCGGTCTGGCTCATCCGTAGGAGCTCATCGTCTTTCTCATTCTCGCCCTCGGCGCCGGCTCAGTCACGGTCGCTGCGGACGAGACCAAGGTCGGCGACCTGCACAAATACGACGTCGTCGTGCTCCGGGACGATGAACCTGCCCCGTCGCGCCTGCATGAGACGGGCGTGCTCGCCGATAGCGCCCGCATCGTTGACGAGGAATGGGTCAAGCAGAGCGTGATCGTCGGGCATCGTGTGCGTCTTCAACTCTGCTAGGCTGCATTCGACAACACGCCCTGAAGATTACGGCACTTAAACGGTGATATCTCTGTTTCCCCCTCCCTTTTGCTCGTAGGTCGCTTTCAAGCTCTGGAAGCCCGTCAAAGACGCCACGGAGGCGGCTCAAGCGGCCCTGGTCGGCGCCGCCGGCGATCATATCTCGCCCTAATTGAACCCGACTCGGAACCCGCCTAGCTGCTGCGTTGCCTGCATCCTCCCATCCTGCACCGAACTCGCGACAACCCCACCGCCATTTCTTCATCATGCTATGACAGCCCACTCTGCATGCCCTCTCACGACCCCTTGATCTTCGGACCCCTGTCTCTTACCTCTGATCTGCTCTGATCCGGCTGACCAAGGCTGATGATCCGCGTCGGGCGCGTCGTCAATCATGAGGAACGCACTTGCTGGGCCTGCTGGTGGAGGGCTCGACGGCCATTTCAGCGCCGGCGGGGTTAAAGGCAAAGGCGGTCAACAGACCTCTCCCGCGCGTCGCACCCGTCCCGCCCTCGGTTGCCCTTCTCATGCTCTCCCTTGCCTCGCACCTCACACCTCTTCCTCTCTATCCCCTTCACATTCACCTCCCCAGCTTCCCCCCCGCATCCCAACATCTCTAGGCCTGACACCTCGACTCCTGCTTCCCCCATTTCCCAGATCCCCGACGTCTACGCCTCAGGCTGGCTCGCCCGGGGCCCCGTCGCCGTCATTGCGCAGACGATGTACGACTCATTCTCGGTCGGCGACCTGCTGCTTTCGAACCGCCAGTCGGCGCCGGCGGCCCTCGCGACGACGCCCAGGAAGGCGTCCCCACTGCGGTTGCAGAGGGCCAGGCGGTCGTCAGCTGGGAGCAGTGGAAGGCGATCGAGCGCGCAGAGGCGCAGGCGGGAGAGACACACGGCAAGAAGGCCGAGAAGATGGTCATCGTGCGCGACATGCTCGACATCGCGTCGCGAGCGGCCCGTCCGACCAAGATGGATTGATGCCGTTCGGAGAGTTGGCGTCCATGCCGAGAGGACGCACGAGACCCTGTTCGAAGAACAGAACCGCCGCATCGCCAAGGTCGAGAGACTTGAGAGGACGAAGGCGACTACGACGGGGAGTGTACGGGAGACCGAGTGACTACGAAAGGGTGAGCGACTACGGAAGAAGGAGGGACTGCGAGAGTGGACAACTATGAAAAGAGTGGACGACTACAGTATAGGGTCAAGCGAAGGCGCGGAAGGCGGAAGGGGGGAGGGGACGGCCACCCGAAGGGCGACGTCGAGAAAGAAGGGCGGAAGAAGCGCGAGGGGGAGACGAGGGGGAGGCGGGAGAAGTGGGAACGAAGGCGGAAAGAGAGACGCGAAGAGGAGGGGCAGAAGGGCGGAAGGAAGAAGCAGGATTGGCGGTGGGTATGGAGACAGGGCGCGGGCCAGAAGGGCGACCGCTGAGGAAGGAGGAGCGAGCAGGAGCGGGGTCGTTGGGCTGGTAGACGAACTTGCGCGCGGGACGCGGCGAGAGGGTGGCCGGTCGCAACGCAGACAGGTGAAAGGCAGACGGAGGAGGGGAGACGAGACGCGAGGCAGCAGGACGAAGGGCAGGGCGGTTGAAGGTGGAGGAGAGGGTAGCCTTGGACGGGACCGGGACTGTCGAGTCGCAGATGGAAGGGGAGGAGGGGGCAGCGGCCGAGGCCTCGGGTATCGCCTCGAACCCGTGCTGAGCGAGGATGGGCGAGGTGGTCGGGGTGCAGAGGGCAGAGGACGCGGCCGTCGACCCTCCCGAGGAGAACTCCGTATCGTCGTCGGCCGCCGCGTCGACCTGCGCCTCCGCGGTAGCGAGAGCAGCAGCGACGACAGGCTCGATGGCGGCGACGGGAGCGACATTGGAACCGGGAGCTGGAAAGAGCGCAGCGGACGACTGAACGTCAGGGGACGGACCTTGAATCTTGTCGGCGAGCCTGCGGCTCTCCTTGGCATCGAGCGAGATGTTGCGCCGGCCGCTGCAGCGTCGGAGGGTCGGAAGGGCGGCGTGCCAGTGGTCTGCCGGCGAAGAGGAGGAGGTGGCCATCCACGACTGCTTGTCGAATTCGGTCGGCGTCTTCTGCTGAGCCCAGGGGTCGGTGTTGCCGGCCTCGGTCATCTTGCGGCCAAGGATGCTGGCAATGAAGAGGTCAGCGAGCTGGTCCGCCTCCTCGCCCTCAGCATCTTGGAGACGGGCGAGCGAGTCGGCAGCCTGCGTCTCGTAGCGCTGGACTTCCTGCGCGACGCAGAGGTCCT
>MVAK01000135.1:0-44369 GCA_014825535.1 Cystofilobasidium bisporidii
GACAACAAGAAGCGACGCATCATCCCGCGCCACTTGCAGCTCGCGATCCGCAACGACGAGGAGCTCAACAGGCTGCTCGGCGACGTCGTCATCTCGGAGGGCGGCGTTCTGCCTTCCATCCAGTGCGCTTTTCGTTCTCCTGACTCCTCACTTCTCACTCCAGCACGCGGGAGACTGACGCCTCCTCCCAAATTTGACGTGCACGAAAGGCCCGAGTTGCTGCCCAAGAAGTCGGCTTCGCGCAAGATCAAGTCGTCGGCTCAGTCGCAGGAGGTCTGAACGTGAAACGCCTACACCTTAAACGCACCATCCGCGCCGCACCCGCCGCCGCAATCTGGGAACCTTCCTCCACCCCCATGAGTGCTCTGTTCGTTCCCTTCTGTCATCTCCCCACCTCTTCGTATCACAACTCCAGCGCGCCTTTGAGCCTACCCTCCTCCGATTTCATGTCATGTTCTCCGCCGTCTGTTTGCGCGTGCGCCCTGCCAAGACAACAAATCTCACGCGAAGGTGGCGACATGTCCTTCAGTGCTCGGCCTTGACCTTGATCTTGGCCTCCTTCTTGACGGCCGGCCGCTCGACCTTTGGCTTGACCTCGCGCTTGGCCTTTGGCGCCGCCGACCGCCGCGCTCCCCTCCCGCGCGAGAAGCTCGAGCTCGACCCTCGGCCCCTCCCGCGTCCGCTGCTGCCGCTCCCTCGTGTCCCTCTTGAGGATCCGCCACGCCCGCCCCGATTGCTAGAAGAGCCACCGCGTGCATTGAGAACGTAGCCACCGCCGCCGCCATCGTTCGGGCAGTCTCTGGCCCAGTGGCCCTCTTGGTGGCATTTGTAGCACTCTGGCGAGAGAAAGCGAGATGCGAGTGCGTGAGCTTAGAAGGGGCTGCGCAGGCACGTTAGACGCAAAGGGAGGACGCACCGCCATTGACGGCTCCTCCAAAGCCTGCGCCGCCGCCGTCGACGATGCCGCGTCCATCCTGGCCCAGCTCGTCGTCCCACTTTGCGCGCAGGAAAGCGAGGGGCTGTCAGCATCCGTCAACGGCCTGGCGTACGGCAGAGGGAGTGAAGAGAGAACACACCTTGAAGAATCGGCACTGCGCAGCCTGCGAGCTCGGGCATACCCTGGAAGGAGGGGGAGGGGGGGGGGAACCGCCGTCAGCCAATGTGGTCGTCGCAGGAGAGGAGAAAGGAAGGGAAATGTACCAGAACTTGCGACCCTGTTGATCATAGACCGAGGGATGCAAGGAGGGTCAGTGGTCAGTCCCTTCGTTGCATCCTCGAAGCTGAGCGAGACTGCTCACTTTGTTCGGCCCCTCCTTTGCGACGGTCCGCTCGATGGCCGTCAGGTTGCAGTCGCACTTTAGACCTGGGCGGCCGTCCTCGTCTTCATCATCTCGTCTGTACGTCTGACGAGCGGTTGGGGGTGGCCTCGCAGCTTGAGCCTGTCAGGAGCGGTGAAAAGAGACCGGTCGTCAGAAACCAGGTGAACCACAAGATCAAATGAAGCAGGGCAGACGTACGGCGGATGAGGGACGCTTGGTCGGCACAACCGCGCTCGATGGGCCGTCGACCCATTCCTGCAGAGTCAAGAAGCTCTGTCAGCCTGGGCTTCACGCAGACTGAGACTGAGTTAAGCAAGGCAAACGCACGAAGAAGCCGCAGCCATCTGCCTGACCCTTGGCGCATGTCCAGAACGCGCGGCCTTTGTTCTCCGACTCGCGAGTGACTGTGCGCTCGACGGCGACCTCGCTGCAGCGGCACTGAGGGGCATCAGCCGCGGCTGCACCTTGAGCCTGCCGCGAGGGTGGCTTGGGACGAGCTTTCGAGGGTCCTGGGGCGTCTGTAGGTTGTCAGAAAAAAGGGACGATGAATGGAGATTGTCAGGGCTGGATGACCACCTCCCTAGCTGACACCAAGGGCAGAGCGAAGACGGAGACGCACAGGGTTCGTCGTCTTCAGGGTCCGAGTCATCCCTCGCGCGCTTCTTGACGGCTGGGGGTCGCGCGAGGTCACGAGCAGGCCGAGGTGACCGTCGAGGCTGCGCTCCTCGCGCGCCGGCGCCCGCTGCCGGCCCGCCGCCGCGTCCTCCGCCACCTCCGAAACCACCTCCCCCGCCCAAGTTATTGTCGTCGTCGTCAGCGTCGTCGTTTGAGTCAGCGACGCCGCCAGGCTGGTTGTCGCGGTTGCGATTCGGACGACCTTAGCGAAGTGAAACGACATAGGTCAGCTTGGTGTGCAAGAGTGCACAGGCAAGGACTGAGGGCCGACGTACGCGCTACGGGCGGCTCGCCGTCGTCTCCACCCTCAAACTCGCGCAAGTACTTTGTGAGAGCCTGGGAGGAGGCGGGGCAATGCAAGACGAAGACAGATCAGCGGGCAAGTACAAGAGGACGCAAGGCGCGGCAGTGAAGTGATAATGGACACACGCGTTTGAGGATCCGCACGTCGCGCCGGCCCTTGCGGAACACCTCCTTATACTGCTCGATGCTCTCGGCGAGGACGACGGCCTTGGTCTGCTGGCCGTCGCAGATGAGCTGCATGCGATGCTCGGTCTGTGCGAGCCCGACGTGATCCGCAGTCAGCTCCCCAGATAGGAGAGAGGCAGGGTCGAGATTTGATGAGGAAGGCACACCTCGCGACGCAGATGCGGCCGACACAGCGACCGATCGAGACCGATCTTGTCCCAGCCCTCGACGAGCGCAATGCCAAGGTTCGACGGAACGAGGTACTTTGTGTTGCCCTCGTTTTGCGCCATGACATACTCACGGTCAATGATCTTCTGGATGTGTTCGGCGATGGTAGCGTCCGTCCCTGGTAGGCGCAAGGGGGATCCAGCGCAACATTCAGTATCAAGGAGGTTCATGTGGCGGGTTCGATCGGGCTGTCAGGTGCAAGAGCAACGCACCGATTCCGTTTTTGTCCATGAGCGAGACGAGGTCCGCCTCGGTCAGCAGGCTCGGCTGCGTCGTCTGGCCTTCCTTGAGCTCGCACACGTCCGGCACGAACCTCTCACCGACCTGAAAGTCGGGGATGGTTGTAGTTGCCCAGCGGTCATACGGGAAGACGTCGAGATAGTTGCGCGCCAGGACAACGAGGCCTTGCGGTGAGAAACACGCGGTCAGAGCATCGCGTCAGTCGGAAGTCTGTCAGCAGAAGATCGGTCAAGACGACGCACCTGAAGTCGAGAACTCTTCGCCAGCAATCTCGATCCGGACGGTTGTCGTTCGACCCTCGGCGTCAGACGAGCAACTCGCGAGGAAGCGGCGGACGACGAACTCGTACACGCGCTTCTCGTCGCCGGTCGACGTGCCGGTCCACGCAGTCGGGTGAATCGGCGGGTGCGCCTTGTCGTTCTTCTTTCCGTTCCTCGGCATTTGAAAGCCGCCGTCTTGGAGGCTGTCACAATTAAGCATAGGAAGGTCGCGTCAGCGCGCGTGGATCTGCGCGATGATAGCTGCAAGGCGGCGAGAGAAGAGCAAGAGCGGACGAACCCTTGAGCGAACGCACCCCAGTGGGCGTCCTGCGTCTGCTTGCCAATCAGCGTCGCGAAGTCGAAGGCCTTGTCGTACTGGTCCGTCTCGGTTCGTGGGTAGCTGAGGAAACCTTTTTGATAGAGCTTCTCGGCATGCTGGTGGCATTGGTGGAAGGAGGTGCGCGCGTTAGTCGATGCGGTCGCCTGAATAAAGGAGTCCTTCCTGGACAAAGACGATTTGTGACGGGTGGCACCTCGAGCACTTTCTTAGGCGACATATGCAGCAGGCGGGAGCCAGACTTCTGTAGCTCGACCGTCGTCAGGGGCAGCGGTTTCCTGGCGTCGACGGTTGAGTGCGGACGAGGATGCGTCAGCGGTCGCGCAAGGCGCATACGGCCTGTAAGGAGCAGTCGAGGGGCCCAAGACGCACCACTTCTTGGTCGGCTTATTGTCGACGCTGAGAACCTCGGCGCGTGGGTGCTCGACGCACTGCTCGTACAGGATGACGCTCGCCTCAAAGTCGAACAGGTGGTTCCTCGACCACTTGAAAACAACCTGCTCGTCGTTCCGCTCATGCAGGACGAAGATGAACCAGAAGATTTCACTGACGAACGCCTGGATCTCGAGGTAGCGAGCGACAACGAAGCCGAGCGTCGGAAATTGGCACGGACCTGCCGAAGGAGGGGAGGATTGCGGCAGCGGCGCCGTCAGCATGCGACTCCGGTCTGACGGCCCGCAGAGCGAGTCGACGCACCATAACTGATGATTTTGTTGTCGAGCTCGGGGAACGCAGCCTGCAGCGCGAGCGTCTGCATGCGTGTGATGGCCGCGCCCGTGCGCAGGTCGAGCTCCTGCCTGGCCTCGACGGCTGCAGCCGAAAGCAAGTCGAGCTCGACCGGGTTGCGCGCGGCTTGGTGGATCTGGCTATGGCAGGCAAAGGCCAGATTCAGATGAGGCCCAGCTGGGTCGTTCAGGAGTCCTCAGACCAGAGACTTCAGGACACACGTCGGGATGATGGCGCTGAAGCGCGAGCGCAGGACCTTGATGCGCGGGTTGCCCCGGCGGCAGTGGCGCATGATCTCGGACCCGATGTGCTCACCCTCGCGGTCGCAGTCGGTCCAGATTAGGAGAAGATCGTGGTCGCGCGCCTGACGGACGAGATTGTTGACGACGCCCTTCATGTTCTGCGCACGGTCGGCGAAGGAAGGATGGGGCGTGAGAGGGTGGTGAGCGCATCGTCGTGGGGTCGCGTCGCCGCTCTCGGAGGCAGAGCTCCACCTCGAGCACTCGAGCGAGCGCGAGCTCAAGATCATCGAGAGGCATGGGCAAGGGACACGCACCTCGCCGACCGTTTCGTAGATTTCGGCGTCGAACAAGTCAAACGGGTCGCACGACCGCCAGCTCTTCAGACCGTCGCCAAAGTCGGTCGAGTTGACGTGCCCGAGCACGCTCGTCACCGTGAACGGGATCGGGTGCGGGTGCGGCGGCAGCTTGTACTCGAACGTGATGTTCTTGACGTAGACATTGCCCGGGATCGAGTTCTGATCTCGCCGCCATCACCAGGGCCAGGGTCCAAAATGTCAGTCGCTGGGGCGGACGGACAGAGGAGGTGAGAAGAGCGACGAGCAGAGGGCCAAAGGGGCAGCCGTCGCAGACGCACCGACTGCGACTCGCCAGTCGACATGATGCGGCTGATCTCCTTGGCGATGGACGGTTTCTCTGCGACACAGAGCACCCTGCGTGGGATCGGACGGATCGGCATCGTGGACCTCGAGCTACGAGTGGCTCGCCAGGAGGTCCAGTGGCCGCCAGCCAGCTGGGCAGCAAGGGGGGAGGGTCGAGCGAGCTGTCCTGCGCGGCGCGTCCTCGGCGACGAGCGTGGCGAGGGGGAGCTGGGTGGCCACGCGTCGACCGCTTCGAGCTCAGAGGCGATTGTGTCTGGTCAGGAGGCGACGTACAGGCCTCCGAGGACCGATCTGCTCGTGGAAAGGGCAGGTGGCAAGTCGAGAGGGGACGTGTGAGGTTGGCGTCGAAGGCGAGCCAGGGCTAACGGCAAGGTCCGGGCGTGGGGCGCGTCGCTCGTCTCGTCGTCCCGCCCCCGATCCTTGCACCTGCGCGCGTGACGACCGTCAACTTCTTATAACGCTTGTTCTGGCGCAGCTGAGCTGTTCCTGACGCCTCGCTGACCCCGCCCTTCTCTGCGTTGTCCTTCTGGCGGGTCGCGCTGTCTGGAAGACTCAGGCACGCACGAGGCACGAGCTAGTGAGGGTTCCAAAAGCTCATGGTCTGTGAGGCTCCCTCCGTCCCTCCCCTCTCGCCTCGTCCAACGTCGTCCGTCGTCCAGCGCCGGCGCTCAGTGCGAGGATCCACCGACAGTATCGACATTTTTTACGCCTGCTTGGGCTGCGGCTCCTCGTAGCGCGGAGCGAAGAGGCCCTTCTTGCCGTACCATTGGCCCTGAGTCATCCACGAGTAGTAGGCCCTGGGGAAGATGTCCTTCTTCAGGTGGTAGAAGAGGCTGCGAAGGAATCGGAAAGACACGTCAGTCAGTCATCCGAAGTCACATGGCGGAGCGAAAGGATTCGAACGCACCGGTTGGGGACGGCCTGGTCAAAGCCGAACTTGGCAAACGTCTCGTCGGGGACACCGCCGTACTTGAACTCAGCGAGCATGAGCTCGCCGTGACCGGTCAGAAGCGGGCACGAGGCTGCAGAGGGAGTAAACGAAGAAGAGCTCAGCACGCAGCACGCAGAGAGAAGGAGGGAAGCGGGCACAAGCGCTGTAGCGAGGGACGCACTGTAGCCGTCGTAGACGGCCTTGCCGACGAGGCCGTCCATCGCAGCCTTGAGGTTCTCGACGACGACGGGCGTCTGAGCCGTGACGGCGGCGGCAGTCTTGGACGTCGGGAGTGACGAGGCGTCGCCAAGGGCAAAAATGTTGTCGAACTTGGTGTGCTGGAGCGACTGCTGGCTGACCGAGACCCAGCCGGCGGCGTCGGCGAGAGGCGACTCCTTGATAGTCGTCAGCGGGCCCTGAGGCGGAACCGCGTGAAGGAAGTCAAACTCCTTGGTGACGAGCTCGCCGGCCTCCGTCTTGAAGGTTGCGACGCGGTTGGACGAGTCAATCTCGACGAGGTCGTGCTGCAGCGTCTTCGTCACGTTGCGCTCGTCGGCGAGGGCAGACAGCGCCTTGGCGTACTTGGGGACAGCGAACATGGCCGGCTGCGCAGTGGCGACAGCGTCAAGTCAGCAGGTGCGCCCACAAGATCGAGATATTCAACTGCACTTGAGCCAGCAACGTGGGACGCACCATGCCCGAGACGAACTCGACGCCAATCTTGTCGACCTTGCCCTCCTTGGCCCACTGGCTGCGCGCCATCCACATGATCTTCTGGGGCGCGCCGGCGCACTTGACGATGCCCTTGGGCTGAGTGAAGATGGCCTTCTGGCCGGCAAAGTCCTCGATGCCCTCCCAGACCTGGTCGCAGTTCTTGTAGCTGTAGATGCTGCCGACGCCCGACTCGCGCGTGCCCTGCTCGAGCGCCTCGGTCAAACCCTTGATGGCCGAGAAGTTGGTCTGGAGGCCCGGGCAGACGATCATGTAGTCGTACGTAAGCTTGGTGCCCGACTGGAGAGTGAGCGAGTTGGAGGCCGGCGAGAAGGTGGCCGCGTTGGACGGGTGGAGGTGCAGGTGCGACGGGATCAGGGACGGCAGCGGGCGGCGCAGGTCCTTCTTTTGGGCGAGGCCAGAGCCAACGAGCGTCCAGCCGGGCTGGTAGTTGTGGTAGTCGGCTCCCTGGGGATAAGAAGGAGCCAATCAATACGAGGCGTGATGCGTCAGCCTGCTGTAGAGACATTCGGAATGCGGCTTGGCCTCGGGTCTCAGCCCAGGAGGGACGAGGAAGACACAGGGACCGGGACGCACGTCGACAAGCGCGATGTCGCCCTTGGCCAGCGCGCGGCCCTCGTCGGCGAACCGGTTGTAAAGCATGTTGGCGACGCTGACGCCGGCTGAGCCGGCACCGACGACGACGACCTTGTGGTGGTTGGTCGAGAGCGGCCTACGAGGTGGCGAGAGGAAAGGTCGGGCCATCACGCCGGTCAGCCCACACCCTGCTGTCAAGCAGATCGCCGCCGCAGCGGCTGCGAGGCGACAGGGGCCCAGGTACGAACGAGGCGGTGGCAAAGAGCCTCGAAGAGGCGAGCGAGCGGAGTGCCGACATTGCGCGAAAGATGTGAAGCGGGAGGGGCAGGGGTCGCGGGCGGTGAGGGTGGTGGGAGGAAGGAGGGCAGCCGTCGATGCGCAGGGAAAAGGCGTGCGCCCGAGTGCGCTGGAGACGTGGGAACCTGACCATTCGCCCTGGAGGCCCGAGACGTCAGTCGCCGCCGGGACGCCGACCTCCGCGCGTTCTCGGAATCCCCCCCCCCCTTCTTTCCCTCTTCGTCCTTCCTCTTGTCACCTGCTCTTTCTCTACTCGACGCCTCTTCGCACTCATGATCAACCCTTTCATCGAGATCCCGTATCACCCGATCGTGTCTGGTGAGTGAGACTCGTGTCTGGTGAGTGGGTTTGCTGCCGACCGGCCGGCCATCGCAAGCTGACGCGCTTCGCCTCCTACGCTTGCAGTCGGCCTGCCCCTGGTCCTCGGCTCGCTTTCGGGCTTCAAGACCAAGGACGTTGTCCGCTCGCCCTGGTACATCGGCCTCAAGGAGCCTGCCTTTCGACCGCCTCGCGCGAGCTTCGGCATCGTCTGGCCGCTGCTCTACGCCTCGGTCCGTAGTCTTGCCGCCGCCCCCTGTCTTCCTCCCTCTTCCCTTCATCCCCGGCTGACGGGCCACGATGGCCGGCTCTTTGCTCTCGCAGATGGGCTATGCATCATACCTCATCAGCGAGGCTGGCCGCCAGCCGTTTGCGAGTGCCGAGACCAAGAAGGTCGCGAGCCTCGCTCTCGTGCTCTACTGGTCGCAGCTCGGCCTCAACCTGCTGTGGACGCCTCTCTTCTTCCTCCAGAAACGGGTGCGTCTTCCTCTTTTCTGTGAGGAGCTCCAGTATTCTTCCTCTAAAATGTCTTGCTGACCTCTGCTGCGATACTGCTTCGCTCGTCAGACCGGGACCGCGCTCGTCGACATTGTGGCCCTGACCGGAACCGTTTACGCCCTCACAGTCTGTCTTGCCCCCTGATTCCGGGCTCCTGGTGCGCGGACCCCTCGCCCGACCTGACCCGCATTTGCTGTCCGATCGTCGTCTCGCAGTATCAAGCTTCGCTCCTGCCCGCGCCCGTGTCGACCAATTGGAGCTGGCTCACGCCCGCGCTTCTCTTCGCCCCCTACTGTGTGTGCCTGACTGCTGTCCCCCCTCACGCGCGCGCGCATGCAGGCCTCTCACCGACTCAAATGCTGATATATCTCTCACCCTTCAACTACAGGCGCCTGGCTTACGTGCGCTCTGTTCCATTTAGGCCGAAGGACTGCTGCTGGCGTCAATCGCGCTTCCTGCCGAACTAACACTTTCCTCTCTTTCCTCTCTGCTTCTTCCATGCCGACTGCAGCTTCGCGACGTACCTTAACGCTGGCTGTCTGTCTCCATATTGCATTCCAACACCGCAGATGGGGCGCACATCCGCTGACACCCCTTCTCGGTTTCTGCC
This sequence comes from Cystofilobasidium bisporidii, assembly GCA_014825535.1. Classification (NCBI taxonomy): domain Eukaryota; kingdom Fungi; phylum Basidiomycota; class Tremellomycetes; order Cystofilobasidiales; family Cystofilobasidiaceae; genus Cystofilobasidium; species Cystofilobasidium bisporidii. The sequence continues at coordinate 9,117 of MVAK01000135.1, forward strand.
ACAGACTGGTACCTGAACTTTTCGCCCTGGGCCAAGGCCGACAAGGGCAAGGGACGGGCCGAGTAGATGAGCCATGCCCTCCTCGCTTTGCAAGGTGCGTCCGCTGATCCTGCTTGTTGAGGCTTCGCTCGAGCTTGTCTAAGGGGCTGACTCGGGAGGCCTCATCCCAGCCTCGCAACACGACGTCGGCTCACGCTGGGCGACTCTCACTACTGTAGGGGGTCTACCGACCGGCCCCTTTCCAATAAAGATCAACTGATAATACAATCAGGATTAACGCAGGATTAACGCCCTCAGACGACGCCTGCTGCAATACTGACTGTATTCCCTGTCCGGCGCTGTTTATGCCCTCGCGCTCGTCAAAATTGCCCGCATCGCCGCATCGCGGTCACCGCTGCTCTCTCGGCGTCTTCGCGCGTTGCTTGATTGTCGTTCAGACCCGGCCGGAAGGAGCCCGGTGGGGCCAGGTCGTCTTCGTGAGCGCTTGCTCGCGCGCGTGATTGAGCATCGGATCTGGCGGCAGGCGGGCGAGCCAGCACAGGAGGACGGAGCGTCGTCCGCGTCTTTCCCGGTCCGATGGCCTGGATGAGCTGACCTCACGATGTGCCTCCGAGCCTCCCTCGTCCTCGCAGAACCCATCGCGCGTCGGCGTGCGGTCGGACGAATCGCTTTCGGAGAGATTTCACCCCGCCACGACCCGCCACCGCGACAACTTCGGGCCCTTTCACCACCACAACCTCGATCTTACTCCGCCGCTGACGCAAAGCTGTTGAGCACGAGCAGTCCCATAGAGATACGCTGCCGGGTGTTTGACTTCGCTGCTCGTCCATTGCGACCGGATGCTGTAAGCGCGAGCTTGACCGTACGATCGGGGTTTCGGCCACCACTTGCGCTCACCGAGACGCGTCGTCGTCCAGCCGCTGCCCCGTCGTTCGAGGCCGGCCGCTGCTGTCTGCTAGGAGCGGCACCAGTGTGAGGGGGCTGGATACGGCCGGCGGCGGCCGAGGAACGCCCCCGGTCTGGGTCTGCACCCCTTTGGGGAGCTGTTGTCTGTGTGCGCGCTGCGAGGGCAGAGCCGAGCGAGCAAGGGACGCCCGCGGGAGGACGAGATGACCTCGTTCTGCGGGAGCGAGAAAGGGTTTCGGCGAAGGGTCTCGCGCGCGCGTCTTGCTCGCCAAAGCAGCCGGGCCGGCTTCTGCGCCCTTTAGTGTCAGTTTCTCCCTTGCTACTGTTCATCTCCTTCTCCTTGCGAGCGCTGCTGATGCCACCTCGGCAGCCTCGAGAGTCGCTCAAGTCCCATGATACACGTTCGCTCGAGGCGTCGTATGCACGCACGCCTCAGTCGTGCGTCGAGCTCGCCGCGGATGCGTGGAGAGGGCGCGAAAACGCCATTTTGCCTGCCTGCCAACCAAACAGACTGACGCTTGTTCCACGCCAGGCTCGCGATCAGCACGCGGATCGGATGCGGCAGCAGCGGGCCAGACCCGAGAGGCCAGAGCCGGGCAACAAAAGCGACGCCAACTCGCCTGCACTGCTGCAGGCGCGAGTCGCGCGAGCCGCCATCAGCTCAGCAGCCTGGAGCCGGGAGGGCGCCGCCAGACGAGTCAAGTCGGGCGTGAAAGCCACCGACGTCGGCTCCTCGCCAGGGCGCCGCCGCAAGTGGCTGTGGGTCCGAAGGAGCGCCTCTTCGCCCTCCCTTGCTCCCCCCCGCCCCGCGCGCCTCGCACACCAAGCAGGCCCACTGACTGCTCGAAGCCTGTCTGCCGAAGCGTAGTGGAGGGAGGGGTGGGGAGAAAGCTGTGGTGCCGGGGATGGTCGTCGAGAGCGAGCAGCACGATTGTCTCCCTCGAGCGACACAAAGACGTCAGGACCCTTCCTCTCCAATCCCCCCCTGTCTTCCTCGTCTTTTGAACAGCAGACGCTCAGGCCTGCGACTCGTCTCTCGGAAATCTGACGATCAGCGGCCCTCTCTCAGCCCTGCGACCCGAGGCCCAAATACGCCTACCTCACCGAAGTATCGGATCTTCCGAAGCCGTCGGTCTCTTGCCCGCTACCGAACCTTGGCCCTTCCTTGGTACCCTCGTCCCCCCCCCTCCCCCGCTTCCCTTCCCCCGCTCGGCTGAGGCTCCGGCAACCCACCAATCGTCAGCGATGAAGCGGGTGCAGACGGTGGACCCTCGCAGCCTGTTCACTCAGCCTTCTAGGGTGGACGGCGAGCCCTCAGTAGCCCCTTCTGTCCGACCGGGGCACGGCCAGCAGGCTTCCATCTCGTCGTCCTTGACGGCCTCGTCCAGCCAAATGATCGGCGTCAGCGGCCCAGTCGGCCGGACCGTCTACGACTCTCCTCCGGCTTCGCACTTCCTGCACATGTCGGCCCGTGGACCGCCAAATCACGCCCCTTCTCCATCCGACTACAACGAAGGCCAAGACCAACGCCAGTCGTCATCCTCCTCGCCCATATCCGCGCCACCTCAAGGGCTCTACTCGACTTCAGCTCCACCCGAGTCGTCGGGCTTTCTCGCCGGCCATCCACCTCCGGCTCTCTATGCGCCAGTCGCAACGCCCGCTCAGCCGCCACCGACGTCCTCATCCGAGGCCGGAGGCAAGGTCCGCAAGGGCAAGGAAAGAGCGGCAAGACCGGTGCTCGGGCTGCGTGTGAAGAGCGAGGACGGCGTAGGCGACCTCTCAGGGTCGCTCATCAGCAAGGCGAAAGCTCAGTATTCCGCGTGCGGGTACGTTCAAGGACATTGATCCCATCCGTCTTCTTCAGGCGACATTTGTGGTCCGGATCTGACGTCTTTGCGTTTCCTTGACGACTCGCGGCTCGCAGAGGATGCCGGATGCGACGTGTTCGTTGCGAGTGAGCGCCTTGGGATCCCTCCATCTCGGTTGCTTGTCATCAGGACGCACGAACTCCGGTCTGACAAACCTGCGTCCGTTCTCCGTAGCCTGCATGACGTCAAGGCCGTCTATCAAACCAATGTCCTGCCGCAGCACCTGTCGTTGCTGCTGACGCATCCAAGCTCGCGGGCCATTTCGGACAACGGAGGATACGAGCTCGTCCACGGCGAGCTGATTGGACTCGACGGCAACCGCATCGCCTGCACCAACTGCAAAGAGCGCAACCTGCGCTGCGTGTTCGTAGCCCCTTTCCCTCCCTCCCCCTCTTTGAGCGAAGCAAGTGCTGATTCAATTGCGGCCTCTCTCTTCTTTCCACCCCCTTCTTTGTGCGCCGTGCGCTCCTGTTAGCGACGGGCTTGCGGCCAAGGAATTGAGCAAGAGTGGCGCATCTGTGCTTGCCTCGCCTGATCCGGACCAGAGCTCAGGCGCGGCCTTTACGCCGGGGCCAGTCTACTCGTCGAGCGGCAAGCCAAAGATCCTGCGCAAGGGCAAGCGAATACAACTGGCTCAGTCGACTTTCGGTGGTGCCCCCGTCGATCCGTCTGCCTCTACACCTGCCAGCAGCGGTCGCGGGTCGCGGCGATTGACCGTCGGCAGCGCTGACGAGTCAATCAAGACGGAAAGCTCATCAGCTCGCAGCCCCGAGACCGGCTTCTCAGAGCTTGGCGAAATCTCCCTGAACCCTGCATTCCTCCAAAGCGCCTTCTTCCGGCATATCTGTATCCAGCGTGAGTTCGAGTCCTCGCTTGCGCCTGTCGCCCTGCCTCAAGCTAACCGGTCGCTGCTGCCCTCGTCAGGCCCTCTGCTCCACTCAGAGGACTTCGAGCGGCGCTTTCTGGCAGCTACCCCAGCTTTGTCCTCGAGCCTCGGTGTTGCGGGCGCGCTTCTCGTCAAGGTCCTCTTCGCGTGGGCTCGATCCTTCGGCGTCGACTCGGACGGCAACGAGGACACGCAGACGACCACGCCCGGGTTGCGGCGACAGCGACGCCAAGAGTGCAACCAGATCGTTGAGAGCTGTCTGAGCGACATTGATCGAGCAGGGCTGATGCGACTGCCCAGCTGGGACGGCGCGCAGGCGTTGCTGCTGCTGCTGCCTCTGACAGAGGGTGCCTCTTTGTGTCCACCTCTTTCCGGGCTGCCAGCTCCTGCATGGCGCTGACCCGATCTCCTTTTGACCCCCCCCTGCTCACTTCTGCATTGCCTCCTGTCTCCAGACCTATCATCTCCCCTGGAGCGGCTCAGCATGTACGAGTGCGCCATCGGACAGGTCAGCGCACTGTCCCTCGGGGGCCGGCTCGTTCATCATCCGAACGCGGACCCGTCTGCCGCGCCGCCTCCCAGCGAGGCAAACGAGCTGATGGTCGAGGCCCGATCGTTCTGGTACTGCTTTGTGCATGAGGGCGTCAAGGCGGGCCTCAAGGGCGGACGGCTCGTCATGTGGGTTATCCTGCCTTCTCCCTTGCCTCTTTGTAGGCAGCTGTCCCCGCGAGCTGACTGTTCAATTGCCCTCCCTGCTCATGCCCATTCTCTCAGGAGCGACGACGATTTATCTGAATTCCAGCGCAATTTTGCCGGCACTCCGTCTGCCCGCGCGCCGTCCCACTTCACGCTCGTTTCGGACGTCGCTGCGTCGCCGGTCAAGCTTGCGCTCGCTTGCCGGCTCGTCCACAAAGCCTTGACGGGTCTCCAGGCTCGCAGGTCCCCGACGATCGACTCGGCCGGCCTCGAGCAGGCATGGGCGGTCATCGACACTTGCTGGGAGGAATTCGATCGGCTCCGACTCGAATCGCGTGCTTCTCAGATCATGCAGCATGACGACCTGCAGCGCTTCTGCGACGGGTGGATGATTTTGCTCTTTGAGTGTGCGTTCTGGCCGAATCTCCGGTCTCTGCCACCGAAACCTCTAAATGACGACCGCCGCTGATCCTCTCGCACCCTCGCAATGTCCCGGACAGGCCACTCGGCCATTCGCGAGGCTCTGTACGAGCGGTACACGAGGGTTGCCCAAACGCTGTGGGCCAGCTCGAGCCCTCCCCCGGAGATCGAAATTGGCCGCCTGTACTCCATCGCCGAGGGCAAGTGCGCCGCCATGTCCAAGTCGATAGTCACCATCATCTGGCGCAATCTCAGCGGCACGCTCTTCAAGTATGACACCGGACTCGTCCGCAGTGCGTTGACTCCTCGCTGCTCATCTGCGCGCCCTGCCTAGCCACGCACCTGATGCTGCCCCCTGGCGCTCTTCAGACGGCACCTATCACGCGGCCTGCATCCTTGCGGCTGAGCACGGCTCGGCCGAGGAGATGTCAGTCCGCTCGCCTGCGCGAGCCTTCGGCTGAGGCGCGCTCACTGACGCGCTCACTCTGATACGCCTCCCTTCCCCCAGCAATTGTTGCTTGACGGCGCTGGACGACATGCGGTGGGCCTTTTCAAAGTCGGACGACAAGACGCAGCACATCCAAGCCATTTGGTCGGCGCGTCTCGAGAGTGAGGCAGTTCGGCGCAAGGAGCTGGATCACCTGTCGCCGCCCATTCTGCAGGACCGGTTCTCCTTTGGTCAGCGCCCGGCCCCCGTCTCTCGCAACTTTTCGTACGAAAGCGGGCTGTCGGACGTGAGCGGTCAGTCGGAGCAGCAGGTCGACTACTACACGCCAGCCTTCTACAGAGCAGATGACGTCCACCTGCCGCCCATTCAGGGTCGCTTCACCGGCCACCAGTCGCCCGTCCCACCGACACTGCTGCGCGGGCTCGCCATCAATGACGACTCGCGACAGGACTCGCCGATGTGGATCGAGAAGTACTCGCCCGCGAGCAAACCGACGACGTTCCGAGAAAGTGGAGCCTCGAGCCCGTCGGGTTACACGATCAGTGACTCGCCGCTGCAGTCACTGGGGTCCGCTCCGGCCGATGTTCCGCTTACGGACGACTCGGGCAGGAGCAACGGGTACATGCCGCCCACGGTCGCGCATTCGTTTGCGCCGCGCCGGTCGCCCTTGATCGCAACCGCGGCAGGCGATTACTCTCACGCTACCGCCTCTGCGTGGGGGCAGAGCGGCTACCCTGATCCAGCGAGCGGCGCGCTCGGCTTGCACCACCTGCCTGAGTCTGACTACTTGACTAGTCCGGCAGAGACGTTTGCGCCCTACGGCGACGACGACCCCCATCCCTTGCTGGACAATCAACTGCAGAGAAAAGATGCGCACCAGCCCGAGCAGCGCTCGTCCGGCTTTGCGGCGTATCACCGTCCTTCGAACTAATCCTAGACGGCACCCGAGAATCCAGTGGGTCGGCGCTCCCAGACCCCCCCCTCCCCCGCCCCCGCTGCTTTCTCATCTCTTTCCCCTCACACTTGCCCGCTCTTCACACCTCAGACTCTTCGTCTGCTATGCTTTGCACTTTCGCTATCGCACCTCCGTCTGGCTGCGATTCAGTCTCGTTCGCAGAAGGCGGAGCTCGTGGAAGATTGGAAGCACTGCATGTGCATCCGAAGAACCAACCAAGAGATTATGAGAGGAGGGCTCGACAAAAGTAAGTAAGTAAGGGTGGGTGGGGAGTTGGATGGGGGCAAATGATCCAAAAGTCCCAAGAGTCCAGGTACAAAGAAACATGGAAGTCTACAGTAAGGGCACATACAGGAGAGTAAGAGGACGAGGGGTGAGGAGAAGCAGAATGGGCCTAGTACACAACCTCGCCCCAGAGAGCCTGTGACTCAACCCAGGCCGGCTCTGGCTCGTAATCCATCGACTGGGCCTCGTGCTGGGAGAATGGCTCGAAGGCGAGGTCGTGGGACGGAGCGTAGACCGGAGTATAGGGCGTCGGGAGGGCGACCTGAGGTGCCGAGGACCGGCGAGGAACGATCGGCGTCTGGTAGACGTTGGCGGAAGTCGGGCGGGGGTGGAAGAAGTCATCGTCGGCGACGTCGGGCGACGGGTAAGGGGCCTGCTGCCGGGTCGGCGTGGCGCACGTCGGGTGGGCCGATTTGCGGCGCTGGACGAGGACCGATGGGTTGCGCGGGGTGAAGACGGACGGCTGAGCGCCGTCAAAGAAGCCGGTCGAAGACGACACCTGGTGCGACGCCGAGCGCTGGCGCGGGTACGGCGCAGCGTAGGGCGAAGGCACGTGCTGGAGCGACGAGCGGCGGTAGTGCGGCGCCGGGCGGGCGTCGACCGTCGGATAGTACTGGGTGTGGGCCGGGGGCTGGACCGGGGCGTATGGGATCTCAAAAGGCGCGGCGAGGCCGTCACTCGACCAGCCAAAGGCGAGTTCGCCGTCGTACGCGTCGTCCGATTGGACCGACGACGGGTCGACGATGCGGGGCTCGGCGACCGAGCTGGACGACCCGTGGCGGGCGACCTTGGACGGCTTGCGCGCCTTGTCGGCGGCCGACGTCACCGACTGGAGCTTGACGTGCGAGGCCAAGGGCAAGCTGCCCGATGAGGCCGACGATACCGAGCCAGACCGGGTCGAGGTGATGCTCGGTCGCTTGGGGGCCTTGACCGGGCGTCGGGGGCCGGTCGTGTAGGCGCAAGCGACGCCGCGCTGGATGCAGCGCGTGCACGAGTCTTTGAGGCCGTCGCACTTGGCCTTCCTGGAGCGGCAGGCATCGCAGGCCTAGAGTGAGAAGAAACAGGAGCAGAACCAAGGTCAGCGATTGCGCAAGCGGGGGGAGAGAAGGAAACGAGGGACCCTCTTGACGAACCTGGACGGTGCGCAGCTTCTTGTCGACCTCGGATGAGAGGGTGAGGAAGTAGCCCGTCTCGTTACAGCGCTCTGCGACCGAGGCGGAGGCCGGCAGGAAAGGGGTGGCCGAGACCCATCCCGAACCCAGAGGGGCGGCAGCGGCCGCGGTGGGGGTAGCGTCCGATCCGTGGCAGAGAGGCGAGGGCAGGAGGTCCTTGACGGGCGTGGCCGGCGCAGGCGAGGACGACGAGGCCGAGGACGAGCCAGCCGAAGGCGACGACGAGAGAGGGGCATCGACAGTGAAGTAGGACCCGGACGACGACGACGAGGAGGAGCCGGCAAGGTCAAACGACTCGAGCTGGCAGTAGGTTGACGGCATGGTGCTGGCGTCCGACTCGGCGAGCAAGGGGTACGACGTGACCGAGGCGGGAGGGGCAGAGGCGGTCCAGCCAGAGGGCGAGAAGGCGAAGGCGGACATCTCTTGCCTCGAGAGAGGGAAGAAAGGAGGACGGAGTGGTGGTTGGTGCTCGGTTGACAGGCGGCGGTGTCGGGGCGGCGGTAGCCAGAGAGGCAAGGGCGAACGGGAGCGGGAGTGGGAAGAGAAGAGGAGATTGCGGATGGGAGGACAAGAAGAGTCGTCCCGGGGTGAGATGCTCCGATTCTTATAGAGTCGAGCAATGGAAGGGTCCGACGACTGGTTGGACGGAGTCGGGGGGCGACGTGAGACTCGAGTAGAGAGCGCGGGGGTGTTGAGATGCAGAAAGCAGGGGCAAAGAGCAGGAGCGTCAAACCTTGGTACAACGATGCAGCTTACCTGGCTCCTTCTCTAGTCGGCACCCGAGGTCGTGGAGCCTGCGCACTCTGGCGGTGAGAGGCGGCCTCCCGGCGTGCACAAGCGACGGCTCCCCCCGGAGGATTGCCTCCATGTCGGCTAAGACCCGCGCGAGAGACACTCTACGTCGCGTGCGCGGTCAGAGGAGAGCAGACTATACAAGACCCTCAGCTAGGAGAGTGATGTCTCGGATCCCGCGCGTGCGCGTGAGCGACAGCCAAGAAGAGGGCGAAGTTGGCAAAGGGATGGGAAGAGAAAGTTAAGGCGGCCGGGGTTAGGGTTTCTGCAGCCCCCGCCCCACGATATGCCAGGCGAAACCGGCTGCGAAGGTAAATGCTGCGCGCCCGACACCGCCTGCAAAGCCAAGCCGTCGGCCGCCTCTCGACGCCCCAAGCAGTACATCCCTCTTGATCGCAGATCCTGTCGAAAGGCTCCCTTGTAAATGCCGCGGCGGGTTCTGCCTGTGGTACAGCAGCTCCATCTCTCTGACGTCTTCGATCTGGTGGGCGAGCGAGAAGGTGCGCATCTCGTCGAGCGAGAAAGCGTCCGTCACGAGCTCCCACTTCCCCGCGCGCGGCGCAGCGGTCGTCTCGGGCACGGGACAGAGGGCGCGCCCCGGGGGGGTGAAAGAGGCCGTAGTGCTCATGTTGGGCGTGCCCCCCTAGTAGGGTCGCAGAGAAGGAAGCATTTCGCGACTGGGCGGCCTGGCTAGCGTTCTGATCTGGCGACGTGCCCACGACATGGATCACGGCTGTCCACACCTTTGGGTGAAGGGCAGCACGTCACACTGTCCTGTTCGGTCGTGGATCTCATTTCCCTAACTCAGACGCACCGAGACGATCCGCGGTTGGTGTGAGTTGGGAATAGGCTTCGTGTCAGGAGCGAGCTTAGGCTGCTAACGAAGCCTGGTCTACCGACATGCAGATGCAAGTCCCCCCCCCCCCCCAACCTTGCCCATTCATGATTCGCCGGATCACCGGGTCACCCCAAGTTGGCGAAGCGCGCGAGGCGTTACGCCCGCGCATTCGCGTGGATCGCGCCCTTTGATCGCCTTCGCAATCTCGCTGAAGTCTACGTCAACAGACTCCAACCTTGCTGGCCTGAACCTGTCTCTGTTGCTGACTGCCTGCACCTTACTGCCCAATACCACCGGCCTGCGAATCATCACCCGACCCGGCTCCAATGTGCGACTCAGGGGGGAGGAGGGAGGGGCTTCATCGCAACCGTGGGGCAGCGCCCGCGCGCTGGCGCTGGCAGCTGGCGGGAGGGCAGGAAGAGAGAGAGAGCAACATCGAGAAGCGCGCGAGCTCGAGCGCTGGCTCTCAAAATGCCGAGGGTCCAGCTGCTGCTGACGTCGTCATTGAGAGAGCAGTCGTCGTCCTCCGGAGCCGGCGACGTCGTTCGGCCGAACGGCAGGAGCTGCTGTCTGTGCGCGGACGCCTCCTTGCAGCGGTCGACGCCGCCAAGATGGATGCGCCCCGACCGGCTCGCGTCAGCAATGGCGTCCGTCAGCGCGGGCGGACGAACAGCAGGGGCCTTCTTGCATATCGTGATCAACGCATGCTCTGTCGGGGTGGTCGACAAGCTGTTGCTCCTGCCGGCTTGCGACTGGCGTGCTGCTAACCGCGAAGGACGGGCGAGCCTGGCCCGGCCTCGGGCCTGGCTGCTGCTTGCTGCTTCCGACCACCACCACGACCACGCCCGACGCCCTCCATCGATTCAAGTGCCCTCTCAAGCTCAAGAGGCAGACGATGCGAGGATCTTCCCGTGAGCCAGTCAACCAGGCTTCAACCGGCGACACGCAGGGCAAGAAAGACGACGGCGAGGCCCCGAGCGTCGACGAGTCGGCGGGCGATGCCACCCGGGGCGGGTCGGTGAGTTCGGGCTGCCAACCCTGCCATCTCGTCCTGCTGAGGCGCATCAGGCTGACCGTTCAACGACCATCATCTTTGACTCGCGTGTGCCTACAGGCGATGGACAGACGTTACCGGCCGAGCAGCACGCGGGCGCTAACACCGTCGCGCACAAGTCCGGCGGCGGCCACCCCCAGACGGTCGGCACCGGTGCCTTGAGCGCGGATAACGTCGCCGCGCTCGGCGGGGACCACCGTGTGCTCAACGGCGTCGTCGGGCAGACTTACCAGCAGTCCCAGCCGTTGCAGCCGTCGCAACACTTTCAGCTCCCGCTGACACCGACAACAACGGAAATGGGAGCATCTCTAGTCGAGGATCGGGCGGTGAAGTAGAGCCTGACGAGGAAGGTCCGGTGTTGCGATCGGGTGGGGGTGTGGGGACTTCGCCTGGGGTGGACAAGGGAAAGGGCCGAGAGCAAGCGGAGTCGTCTGCGGACGAGGACGGTCCAGCCAAGTTCATCCTCGTTCCCGCCGCTCGCTCCCACATTCGATAGCTGACCCGCGTCCTCCGTACCGTCCCTTTGACCCAGACGACCAAGGGTCAGCCAGGCCGAAATCAACAAGCTCCGAGATGAGTCGGTGGTGGATGAGGAGGAGACTGCGCCGAAGAAAAGACGTCTCAAAGACCTCGTGATGCGCCAGAAGGAGGAGAAGGCAGAGAGGAAGGCAAAGCAGGGGGGCTTGAAGGCCGTGTATGGGAAGGATCGTTCGAAGGCGTCGGCCAAGACCCAGGCGGCCAAGGCGAAGACGCAGGCATTCATGGGATCCTTCGAGGTAGTTCTGTCTCTACGCTGAGCGACCTGCGGCTCTTCAGGCCCGATCACTGACTTTCCCCCTGTGCTTGTGGCAGGCCCCAAAGGAGTCGGACGGCTGGACGTTTAAGTTTCCGACGGCGAAGGCGTCGCCGAAGAAGGGCTCCAAGGGGGCAGGAAGCAACTGAGTGAAGGGGGCGGGGAAGAAGGAGGAAGTGAAGCAGGAGGTCATCGAGCATTTCGAGAGCGAGCCTGACGACGACGTCACGGTCAAGAATGAGAAGACCCAGGACAAGGCCAGGGGCCGCAGCAAGCACGCCCACGGGCGGCGCCAGGGCAAGGCTGTCGGCAAGAAGGACGACCAGGGCAGCGACATGTCGGTCGTTGAGCAGACGACGGGTGCGTCCCCTGCATGTTTCGACTTCTCTTTTCGTTGCCTGTCCATCTTCTCTTCGTGGGTCGTGGTCCTGACCGCTTTTGTTGCTCTCCTTTCCACTGGCGTGTTCGGTCGGCAGATGAAGATGTCAACGACGGCGCACTCTGAGTCCACGCTCCGGAGGGCTTCTCTCGGACCTGAGTCCCTCCTCGTTTCAACGCCGCGCCCATCCCCTCCTCTCGCCCACGCCAGATCGACAGTGATCGCTCGTCCCCTTCATTCTTGCCGTCTCGCTCCTGCCTCACTCCCCTCCCGCGCCCCTAGCAAACGCTTGCCTTGTGTTGCGCTCATGCCCCTGCCCCACCCCTCCTCGTTGTATTCATGCTGCCCCTCCTGTTGCCTTCCGTCCCGTTGTCGTCCGATGTCTGACGCCAAGGACGGGCGAGCCTGGTCCGGCAGGGCTCAGCGTGGGAGTGGACACGCCTCCTTCGGAGGGAGGCCGGAGCTGAGGGAGGCAGGGCAGCTGCTTCCGACCACGACCACGGTGTCTAGCACCTCTCTCACTCTTCCCCTCCTTTGCTCGAACGCCCAGCACCTCTTTGCGCTACTCTGCCCCTCCAGTTCGTCGGTCAGCCAAGTCGCACGATTCGAAAAGCAGGGCAATCAGCTCGCTCTGGCCGCCGATGGCATCCTCTTCCTCTCCTCAACCCCCGTCCCACCTGGCGTCGCTACTGCAGGGCCTGTCGAGCGGCGCTCCCAGCCCGTCTCTCACATCGCCCTCAGCTGGTCAAGGCGACGTCAACAGCCTGCTCCGTATGCTCAACGGCGGCGGCCCTCCTGCTACCCAGGCTCGCTCACCGCCTGCGATGTCGCCCGCCTCGCCAGCGTCACCCCCGTCGAATGGAGCTTTCAGCCTGCTTGACCTTCTCAATCAGCGGCCGGGCGACCGATCCGGCATGCCTTTGTCTCCATCTCACAGCATCGATGACGGTGCCAGGCCGGAGGTGCTGGTCGCCAGGTCGGACGTCTCCCAGACCGGGAGCCCCGGTGGCCGGCTGGGCGGCACGAGCCTACTCGAGATGCTGATGCAGGGAGGGTACGTCGCTCTTCTTCCTCGGCGTCCCGGTCCCTCGCTTCTTGCCTGGTGAGAACTGACGCGCCTGGCGCTCACTCACATCATCCTCAGACTGCCCACGGGTCCTCCGCCTAGCAACAGTTCTCCTGCCCAGTCCCAGCGTGACCTGCATCGTGAGGCCCCCTCGCCTCCACCGGCCACCTCAATGAACCCCCTCCTCATGGCTCAGCAGCAGGTGCCGACTTCCGCGGCCGCACCGAGCCCAGTTATCGACACGGGCTTCACATCGCCGTCGCCTCCTCCGTCCGAATGCATGGCGCTGCGGATTGAGCCCCAGACGACTGTCGCCATCCAAAGCGCCAACGGCAGTGACGAGCACGACCTTATGGTGAAGCCCTCGGCTCCAGAGCCGGCGCGACCGCAGCCCAACCCTTCCAAGTTCAACTTTGTCTCGCCCTTCGACGCCGCTTTCGGACCACCCACTGGCAAACGGTCCAAGTCGGTCCAGCCGTCGACGTCGTCCGCGTCGGCGACGGCGACGGCCGGAAGTCAGTCGCCCGCACCCACCTCGACGGCTGGCCCGGTGCCGCGGTCGACGAGCTCCCATGCTATCCTGCCTGCGGGAGCCAAGCCAGAGTCGACGCCCCCGACGGTGACTTCGGTTCCGTCGACGGCGCGTGCCTCCTCACCCCTATCACCAGCCAGGTCGCGCGCGTCGAACGTCGGCACGTCGGCGCCGGCCATCAGCAGTCCGCTCGGCCACTCGCGCACAGGCAGCGGCAGCCTGCGTCTCAAGAAGGGTGACGTCTTCCCTTCGGGCAAGTGGGGGGCCAAGGATCTGCGCAAGTCAGGTCGCGCAACGTCCGTCCCTCCGCTATTGTTGCATCGGTTCGCATCCGTCCGCCCGTGCAGCCAGCCTGCGCTCCGGCTGACTCTTTGTCGTCCCCCCCCCCCGGGGCTTTCCAACTCACCACAGCGGTACCGGTGTGCCAGACAGGCAGCGCTTTGCCCCCGTTGACGTTTCTCGGCCCAACCTCGAGACCCTTGTTGCCGACGAGAGCGCCATGTCAAAACGGCCGATCAGCATCATTCGCTCCGACAACATCTTTGCCCCCGGACGCACTGTCGAGGGCACGACCTTTATCGCGTATGCGATGAACAAGGGTGCGTTCTTTTCTCGGGACCAGCAAAAACTGCTCGTTCAACGGCGCGGCGCTGACCTGAATTTAAATTGCAGGTCGGGTCCGTCTTATCGATGAGGCGTCCGGCGCCCGGGCTCTGCTCAAGCTGCCGACCGAGTGGTACCACCGCGACTCCCAGGTGGTCGACCTCGCGGCCAACGGCGGCCTTGTCGCAGTCATCACGACAGACGGCGGCCTCGTTCTCTGGCGCGTGCCGACTTCATGGAGCAACGACGATCCAGAGTGCGCATCCCCTCGGTCTGCCTGTTCGTGTCTTCCAGCGTTTCAAACGCTGATGCTCGAGCTCTCTTTGGCCGGCAACAGGTGCGAGCTTTGCTATGCGAGCGCTCCGTCGGACGACGAGAATGCGCGCCTGGCGCTCGTGCGCTGGATATCTACGAGTCGCCTCGCCGTCTCGTCGGCCACGGCCGTCTACCTGCTCGACGTCGAGCAACTCAGCGGAGGCTGGCCCCGGTCACACCCGGGCAACCTCGAGGACATTGCTCGCGAGCCGTTCGCGTGCCGCATCTCCGGCGTCTCGATCGTAGATTTTGCTGTCCACCCGGCGCCATCATCGACCGGCGCCACCCAGGTCGCCATCATCTCGACCGACGGTTCGTTCAGCATGCACCTCGTCGACACTGCCTTTACCGTGGACGACTATTGGCGCGGTCATGTGACGGGCGGTATTCCGTCCTCCATCTCGCTGCTCGACTCGGACCTGCTCCTCCTCGGCGCCAACAAAGGCACGGTGCTGCGGCTCTACAGCCTGTCGGCCGACACCAGCGGCGGGCCCGACTTCAGCCAGCCACTCGATGAGGTCCGCTTCGAAGCGCCGGACGCGACGCCCATGTTCGGCAAGGTCGAACACGACCGACGGCGAGACCTCGTGTGGGTCAGCAACACGGCCCGGTGCTCGCTGTACGCGCTGCGGCTGGACCGCAACGACGTGGCCGGCGCGGCTTTCGCCAAGATCGTCGAGTTCCCGCTTGAGGACCCGCTCACGTCGTTCGTCTTCAAGGCGGCCGACTTTGACGCCTTCACCTTGTCTCCAAACGGGGTTGACATGCTCACTTTCGCCGGCGACGTCGTCGACCAACTTCTCCAGCCCTGTTCCGCTACACCCGCTGTCAATGGCCAGCAGCGGGTCGGGCCAGAGCTTGAGGCCATCAACATGGCCACGCCAAATGCAACCGAGGCCAAAGCGGCTGCTGCTCAGACCGATGCCCCGCCCAGCGCGACGCCCCCTGCGCTGGTCAAGACGGCTATCCCTGCGGACGAAGCCATCGGCACGGCGGTTCTGCGGGAGATTGCCAAGGCCGAAGAGAGCATCGTGCGACGCTTCACAACGTCGCTGCAGTTGCAAAGCGACAAGCTCGAGACGGCCGACCTGCGCCGGCAGGAGAAGATCTTTGCGGTGTTGTCGCAGGAGCTCGGCGCGAACCAGTCGAGCCTCGTCACCGACGCTGTCCGATCTGAGCTGCAGGCGTCGGTCCTGCCTGCGCTTTCGACCGTCATCAGGGCCGAGGTCCGGTCCGTCATTCAGCAGGAGATCTCGCGCGGCGTCGCAGAAGCAATCAATTCGCGCACCGTCTTCCTCTCGGTCGACAAGGCCGTCAAGGATCTCGTCACCAAGACGCTCATCCCGTCGTACAACAACGCGACGGCCGACATGGGAGCCGCGCTGTCGCGCGAGGTTCGGGAGGACATGATCAAGTACGCACAGCCTCTGCTATCCTAAATCGCTACCCTGTCCCGAGCTGCTGACACCAAATTGCTCTTTCTCACAATTTTCGCAGCATCCGCAAGGAGGTCGTGCGCGAGCAGAGCGGTGCGCTGGTGGAGACGAACGATCTGCTGGCCGAGATGACGAGCCACATCCAGGCGCTCGCCAAGCAAGTGACCGAGCTGCAGAGCACCGTTGTTGGCCTCCAGCAGCAGGTCGTCGCCATCCCTCAGCACCCGCGCCAGACGTCGCCCGCATCTTCTCCAGTCAAGGAGCCCTCCTACCCTCATCCGTCGCACCACGTCAACCAGCCACAGCACGCGTCGAGCCATTCACACACCCAGGCCCACCAACCATTCTCGTCGGCGCCGTTCGGCAACCCGCCGATGCGGTCGCCACTGATTCAGACGATGCCGATTCACCCGGCGTCGCTCGCGTACCCCCAACCGGTCGGACCGACGCCGTCCTTCTCGGTCAGCTCGCCCCACCAGCACAGCAGCAGCGCACCGTTTGCGCAGCCGCCTCCGCCGCCACCGGCGGCTCCTGGGCCCGACTGGGGCGATGTCTTCACCGAGGCTTTCCTGTCCGCCGACCCGTCAGCGCTCGCGAGCCTCACCCGCCGCATCGGTCCGCATCTCGATGTCGTCCTGCCAGACGTGCCGCTCGGCGGCCGCCAGCTCGCGCCCGATCAGCGTGGCCCGCTTAGCCAGGCCGTCCTTCTAACGACTATTCACAAGTTCACCGAATCGCTGCCGCGGGTGAGCACGGTCGCCCTGTTGCCTTTGCGCGCGAATGTCACTTCGCGTCTCAGGGCTGACCGCCTCCACTTTTGACAGGCTTCCGCTCATACACCCGACTTTGCTTCGGCCATCGTCGTCATTGCTCGCTCGTCACGCCTGCTCGATACAGCTGTTCGTCATCTCTTCCTTTTCACTTTGCGCGCTCCTGTGCGTCGTGTCTGACTCCCTCACTCCCCCTCTCTCCTTCTTGTCTTTCAATCGGCGCACGTAGGACCCGACCATCGTCCCGTACGCCCACCGCGTCATCTCGCAGGTCCTTCCCGCCCTCTCGCGCACCGAGGACGCCCTCGTCCAGGCAGCCGGCCGGCCGGCGTCCGCGAGCGCGATGAGCGAGCGCACGCGGACGTTCTTCGTCGACAGCCTGCGCGCGATCCGAGGGGACCTCACGGCCAAGAATCGCTGAGCCCCCCCCCCCTCCTTCCTCTCTTACCCCTCGCTCCTTCCCTCTCGCACCTTCCAAAAAAGTCGGGTTGGTGGTCGACAGCTTGAAAGACCCAACTCTACTCGTTCATCCTAGCACATGCCTGCCCCCCTGCACAAACCAATCCTCAAGCAAAGCGCTCCCTGTACCCATCCTCTTGTCTCTCGCATGCCCATTTTCTGCCCCACCTTCGCGAAGCTGCCTCGGTCGAGACTCTCTGTACGGCTGTGAGCGACACGCGCTCGTCGCCGTTGCCCTCGTTTGCTTGCCGGCACCCCAGAGAAAAGGAACCATCGCATATGTGCGCTCTCAAACTACAGCTTCCGCCTCCCCTCCCATCCCCTCGGCCGAGCACTCAGCCTCGCTCCTTGACCTCGCCCTCCCAACTAGCCACCTTGGCCCGCGTTGTAGAGTACGGTTTGTACGCCCCACGGGTGGCCGTCAGGTTGTCCCTGTGGGGCGCGAGCCAGGCCGGGGTGGAAGCTTTGAGAACTGGGTCGACTGGCGGAGCTGGACCGCGGATGTGATTGAGCCATGAGTGCCTGAGATCAAAATTCACAATGATCAGTTAGTTGGCGAACGACGGAAATGGGAAAGAGGGAGGGGCGTCAGAGGGAGGAGGGAAGGGGAGGACGGACCACTCTGGCGGGACCTGTGAGATGTTCCAGTCTGCGTTGCCCTGTTGTCTCCAGCATCCCGTCGCGCTTCGTCAGCCTTTCTTGGCGCGCAATCGAAGCGACAGAGCCGCTGCAAGTAGACAGACGACGAAAAGAGAAAGAAGGGGTATGGGACGCACGCGCGCAAAGTCGACCCACCGGTGCCGGCCCGGCACCTCCTCGCCCGTCAGGTTCTCGAAGTACTGTCGTCGTACGATGCGTGCGAAGCCGAGCAACGCAGAATGAGGCGAGCCGGATGGAGAGAGGGGTCGAGTTGGGAGAAAGAAAGTGGTGACGATGCGGACGGATGGTAGGGAGAGGGAGGGTAGGCGAGGAGGCACGCGTGCGGGGTGGAGGTTCGGGCCGGTGGGGCGCGCGCGGCGATGGCAGGCGAAGGCGATGGCATCGGTCAGCTCCTCTCCCCAAGAGACACCTCCCTCTACACGCCAGTGGGAGAGAAGGGACGCAGAACGTACCTTGTTTCCAAACCTGACCGGAGCGGGCAAGACCAAGAAGAGAGGAGGGTGAAACGTCAGCTCGTTGGGCGGGCTATCGGCGTGAGCTGAGGCTGAGCCCTGCAGGAGCGCGGCACGCACTGGTCTTTGCCGACGAAGGTGCCGCTCTTTGCGTCTCCCTGTCCACTGCAAGAGGAGAGAGTCCTTATTTCAGCAGGCCAGCGTAGAAATTTCGAGACATGGTCTCAAAGCAGGAGGGATGGACGGACGAGATCATCTGGCGCAGGTAGTAAGGGATGCCTGTCCGGCGGATCTGTTGCGGGCGGAAGCGAGCTGGTCAGCCTCCCTCGGCGAAGGGCGCTTGCAGACGAGGAGATGCAAGTGACTGACGTTGCGGATGTAGCGTCCGATCGAGGGCATGGTCGTCTGCTGGCTGGCTGAATGGTGGATGATGGCAGGCTGCACGGCAGATCAGCAGGCGCAGCGGGAGGGAGGGAGCTGGGTCGGGCGGCGGTCGCAGCGCGAGGATTGGGTCCGAACTTTCTATCCTCTGCCTGGCCCCCTCTCTCTCTCCACTGCTCGTCGTCCCTCGCTCCCCTCTCGCCCTTCTTTCCTGCTCCTTCACCTCGGCTCAGGCCCCTCTCATCCTTCCCGCCCGGTGTCTTCCCGTCTCGTCTGGCTCCTTGCTCTACCTTTTTCGATGCGGCCGACCCAGCACCTGGCCGCCCGCTCGCGCCTCATCAAGACCAGCCGAGGCGGCTCCTTCAAGAATGACCACTATGACCGGGCAGACGTCCCGTTGCGCGCCGTGCGTCCCGTTCCTATGCCTCGCTATCGTTGTCACTCGCGAGTGCCTTGGGAGCTTGTCCTGCTCCTTCTCCGCTGTCAGCAGCTTAGGCTGACTCACCTTCCCCCGTTGCTTCGCCTTCGCCCTCCTGCCTGCCTGGTAACTGGCTCCCCCATCCCTCTCCTTCCTCGCACCCTCGCCGACAGGACTGGCACCCGATCAACATCCACAACCTTTGGCAGCGCAACAATGGCGCACTCCAGGACCAGTTCGATTTTTCCCGCTCGCGCGACTCGCTCTTCAAGATCTTCGCCGTGTGCAAGCGTCACCTGCGCGAGTACTGGATGCCGACGATGAAGGACCGACACGTGAGTCCGCGTCCGGTCGCTCTCTCCCGCGATCATGGGGAGCCGGCGGAGCTCGAGCATGGATATGAACGAGAGAAGAAAGCTCTGGTGACGCAGACGTGCGCTGGGCTAGGCTGGGCAAGGGGAGGGACCGCAGACCGAGGAGACGGTTTCTTTGAGCAGGAGCGTTGCGGCGAAGGACTGTCGGGGGGCGGGGGGGGGGGGGGGGGTTCTCACCTATCGAAGAGCCCCCCTCGAATTGCTGCCTACCTTGGCAAAAGCTTTGCTTTGCCCAGTGCGCTTCCTGACATTGAAGGCCACATGTTGACATTCTGTGCTTGACCACACTCCCTCCAGTTCCGAAAGTGGTACCTGCCCAACAACCTGCCCGTCGTCCACCCGACGGCCATGTCGTCGCCGACCATGGTCCCGTCGGCCAAGTCGATCACCAAGTGGGCCCGGCCGGGCAAGGAGGGTGGCCGGCATGCGATCGAGTCGGCCGAGCTGCACTCGTACCTCGGCGCGCAGGCACCGACTGGCCCGTTCATGTTCCGCGAGCTGGAGCGCAGGATGGACCATGTGCTGTTCCGCGGTGGCTTCGCAGACAGCCTCGAGGCGGCTCGCGAGATCATCCGCAGGGGCGCCGTCCGGCTTAACGGCAACGTGGTTCGTGCCTATTCTGTTGCTCGATCGACCGGTCTTGAGACTGTCTTGGCTGATTGCCCCTTGTGCTGATCATCGTCGCACGCACACAGGAGAAGCAGTACCTGATCCGCATGCTGCCCGGCGACTTCCTCGAGATCAACCCGACCTTCGTGCCCTTCCTGCGACGGCCGCCGGTCGAGCACATTGCGCTGGCGCACGATTCCTCCGCGGGCGTATCGTACGACGTGCGCGAGGGCCACCGCACGAGGCTGATCGAGCTCGTCGGTCTGACTCCGGCTCAAGCCGAGTTTGCGATCGAGGCCGACTCGGTCAACTTCGAGCTGGTTGAAAAGATCTGGCATCGCTGGACCACGACCTGCTCGGGCGACGGCTTCGGCGCCGAGATGGCGGGCCCGCTCGGGCAGGAGGAGATCAAGGCTGTCCTCGGCATCCCGTTGACGACCGAGTCGGTCCGGCTCGAGAACGGCGACGCCGACCTGAGCCTGCGCGAGCGCCAGCGTCAGCGGGACGAGGCCCACCTGACGGTCGAGGAGCGCGCCGCCCGGCGGGCCGACGAGGACGCGGCCGGCGGTGGGCTCTACTTGACGGACGCCGACGAGCCGGCCCACCTGCCTAAGCAGAGCCCCGGGAGCGCCATCGCGATCCGTTCCAACGCCAACGTCAAGCTCACGCCATCCCACTTCCCCGCCCTGCCGTCCGACCCGGCCGGCACGCGCGACTTCCACCTCCCCCCGTTCAGCGCGCCCCAGCTTTTCGTCCCGGCCTACCTTCAGCCCAACTACCGCTACTGCACGCTCGCCTACATCCGCCACCCACAAGCCCGGCACAACTACTGTGAGATTCCCTCGCCGTTCGACGCCAAGGGCACCGTGATGAAGCGCGCGTGGGAGTGGTACCGGGCCCACAAGATCCGGTCAAAGACGTATGCCGGCGGCCTATACCCCGGCGGGATCGACGCTCGCGCGCGCAAGGCGTACATCCGCCGTGGGCCCGAGACGCACAGGACGGGCGTGCACGAGGACTTCTACTAGAGCGATGTCCCCTTCACAACCATCACGACACGCGCTTGCAAAGAGGGAAGGGTAAACGGGGCCATGTGAGAGAGAAAGAGAGGGAGAGGAAGAAAGAGAGCGCCGCGAGTCGCCGACCAGATCCGACCAGGCCGTGCCGGGATTCTCAACGTGTGTTGCGTTTTTGGTAGGCATCTCTCTTAGCGGCTGTCGGCGCGCAGGCATCGGAGAGGTTGTAATTGAACAGTCCTGCAAAATAACACGGCGAGCGAGCGATCGTCGCAGACAGGCAAGCCGACCCAAAGATTGACACACCAGTCTTGAGCATGTCGAACGCGACGTTGATAATCTGCATGCGCTTGGTGCGCGCCACCTTGTCTGAGTGTCCTCCCCGAGCCTGAGGGAGGTTGCCGACGGGCCGCCTCGCGCGAGCGACCGAGCCACAGTCGGCCAATGCGCGAGGCCGGCGAACACGACGGAAGGCACAGAGGTGGGCGCGCGAGAGGGAGGGGGGGCGGCGAGGAAAGTATTGGCCGACAGCTGCGTTTCCCGGCCTCTGACAAGCTACAGCGGCGTGGGTGAGAGCAAGTGGGGGACCAAGGGGCGGCGGGAATTCTGCATAGCGTCGGACTTTTCCTGCGCATGGGAGCACTCGTGCGCACTCTTGCCTCCCTCGCCGCGCAAGGGTCGCTGTCCAAGGCGGCGGTCGACAGGATGGGCAAGTGATAGGAGGTCAATCATTCAATACTGACGCTGAGCGTGTCCGAGAACCACACGCTCGTCCCTGCGGCCGCCACCGACTCATCGGTGGGTTGACGTTGCGTTGACGCCGCCGGTCGCACACACTTCTCGTCGTCCTCGAGCAGCTTCCTCCTCTCGAACTGCCGCGCTTTCTTGGGAGGCAGCTCCTCGACGCAGACCCGGAATTCGATTTTGCCCTGCGCGAGGAGCCCGACTCGGAAGCGCAGCTCGACTTCGTCGCCAGGCGGGATTGTCCGTCGCGGCGGAACCTGCGACAACATGCCCGAGTGCAAGAAGTATTGCGACGACAGGGCCTCGTCCGGCTGCTGCTGCTGGAGGCCGAGCGTCGGGTTGGGAGACGGCTGAATGGCGGTGGCAGTGTAGGCCCACGAGGATGGCGAGGCAAACGTGACCGGTGCAAGGTGGACGATCGGCTCAAGCGGGCGGGCTGGAGGTCGTTGCGAAGAGGAATGAAACGTTAGTGATGCGCTTCAACATAGGTCAGGGGAGCTGGCAAGAGACGTACAGAGGCGGTTGCGGACGCGGGCGATGACGTCAAAAAAGTCGTTGCTCTGTGGGGCGACGGACGAAAGGCCGTCGACCGACAGGCTGACGACCACCTCGTCGGCGCGCAGGACCTCGAGCATCGGCTCGGTCAGAGACTGGGAACGCAAGGGCAGGACGCCGCTGCGAGCGCTTCCGGGCTGTTCGGTGACATGCGGAGAGGCAAGAAGACCGTCAGATGATCAGATTGGCGACGTTATGAAAGATGTGACAGAAGAAACCGAACCTCGTGCCAGACCGTTTCGACCAGGCCCATGAGCTCCTCGCGGTACCAGAAGAGCGTCTGCATGCGCAGCTCTTCGGCCTTGGACAGCTCGGATCGAGCCGACGACAGGACGAACTGCCGGTTGCCGAGGGACGGAATGGGCGCGGCCACCTTGGCGGCGTCGAGAAGCACGCGGCGGATGGGAAGCACGATTCTGAAAGGCGAGCCAGCGAAGGATAAAGGGTAGGCGAGGCTCTGGGTCAGCAGTCGGTCGACGGACCTCGAAGTGAGGCAGGAGACGGGACGCACCTTTCGGTCGAGCCCGGCGAGATGAGCCTCGTCGACAGCAAGGCTTTTTCCTCGTTCGCGCCGGTGGCCCTGCGACGAAACGAGACCTCGAATGGCTGGGAGTAGGTATTGCGCACGTCGACGGCGACAAGGCAGTGGTCACTGTCTTGGTCGTCCTGCAGCGCCTGGACGAGCGAGGTCAGGCTCGATGTCCGCGCCATCGCTGACGAGGCCACGGACTCTGGCCCGCCGCGCGCGGCGGACGGCACGCCGCCGAGCGCCGGGATCCGGAGCACATCGAGGGCCGTGCACTCGAGCGTATGGTAGACCGACATCAGGATCGGAATCGAGATCTGCCGCGTATGAAACGTCGGTGGGCGCGCGTCGGCGCCGCGCTCGAGGCAGCCGTAGCTGACCTGGATGCTGCCCCAGGCACAGCCGACCTTTCCCCGGCAGATAACGTGAATCGTGTGCCGCCCTCGGGGTGGGATAAGCAGCGGACCAACTGGAGGGGACCAACGGAGAACAGGCTGGTTCACGAGGTCTGCCTCAAGCTCGTACGCTTCGCCGGCGGACAGCTCGCCTTCCGCGAGCGCCGATCTGACGGGCCCAGTCGTCGAGTCCTGGAACGATAGCTTAACAAAGTCGATCGGCAGGTGGCCGACGTTCTCGAGCGTGATGCGGATCTTGGTCCTGAAACAGAAAGGAGCGGTCTCCGCACGAGGGTCAGAAATCGGATACGGCGAGCAGGTGACGGAGTTGACCAAGCAACCAGAGGTGGAAACGCACTCCTCGCCGGCGTAAAGCATCATGGCTCCGTGAGTAAGCGACGTGCCGCGGATGCGCATCATCGGCTGCTCGGGCAGCACTTGGCACTCGATAAAAGTTGGCTCAGCCTCTTGCGGTGCGCCGTCGGCGGGCGTCGCCGCCCCGTTGATCGACACCTCGCGCGAGGCCCGGTTGGCGCGCTCACCGAGCAGTCGCTGGATGCCGCTCAGCTTGAGTGCACGCTCGCCGTCGACTTTTTGGCTCGCTCGCTTGCGCTGGCGCTTCTCTTCGGCCGCGTCGTGCACGGGAAGGAGAAACTCGGCCTCGGAGCCGTCCGTCAGGCGGACGAAGCAGCCCTTTATCGTCAGCGTGCCTGGGCGGGTGGCGAATGCCGAAACCTTGACGGTCTGGACCGAATTTGGCGGCAGCATGACAGGGAGGGGATCGCAGATTACGTCTGGACCGGTGGTGCTGTAGGCGACGGTGGGACGAGCGAGGGGGTCAGTATGAGTTGCGAGACGGGAAAGGAGGGAGAAGGGGGATCGCGATACGCACCTCAGGCGGATGTTTTGGATCTCGAGCGGAAAGGCAAACGAGTTCTGGAGCGCGACGAAGACGTCGAAGGATTCGTTCTGCACGATGCTCGACTGGTGAGGGGTAGGGGGGATGGCAAGGGGGTCAGGGCAGAATGAGAGAGGAGGTCCGAGGAGAGGGAGAGAGACGAACAGCTCCGAGACGGGCGATCATCCGCGGGTTGAACAAGAACGGGTCGCGCTCGGCATTGGAAGACGTTGAGTGAGCGGCTTCTCGCTCCTCGTACTCGTGCTGGATCGGCACGCTGACGGCTGGAAGCCTGCGAGAGGGTGGTGAAGCAAGCTCGGTCAATCAGACCGATGGCGTCCAGAGACGTCGAGAACCGGAGCGCGGCGAGACGACTCACGGCGCCAGCTCCATGCTCATGACGACCCAGCCGGCCCAGAAGCGCAGGCGATTGCCCTCCACGAGCTCGCCCCGCCGGCGAGCGGTTGCGAGCGCACGGCCAAAGACCATCGACAGGTGCGCCTGCTCGCCCGGCGAGATGAAGCCGTGCAAGGTCCGGAGCATCGTCAGGGCGTAAGACACGACCGAATGATGGTCTGTTAAGCCGAGGCACGTTCCGGCTCAGTGCTTTGTCAGAAGCGCCGCAGGCACGAACATTGAGGAAAAGCGCTGACTCACCTGGGAGGACCTCAGCGAGCCCTATGCTGTCCCTGAGCGCCCGAAGCTGCAGCTCTGGCCAACCGACCTGTGCAGCGCCGGTGCCAGACGCCTCGCCGTCCCTTTCGCCCCGCTGCCCCGCCCGGATCTCCTTGACCTCGCGCTCGTCCCGACCGGCAAATACGCCGCCGGACGCTTCAACGTCGACGCCGTAAGCGACGAGAAAGCGATCCATCAGTTCCAGCAGCGCCTCGTTGCCCTCCTTGCCGTCCTCAACGCGCACACCGACCGCGCTGTCCACCGCGGGTGTTCCTGGCTGTAGGGATGCAGCGGCCGCTGAAGCGATGCGTGCGAGGACGATCATCTCGCCCAGGCAGGCGACGACCATGCGTGCGAAAATGCCCTCCTTGCGCCGCATGCCGACCGCGCGGAAAACGCCGACCATGACACGCAGCGCAGCGAGACGGTCCGAGGGCGGTTGGAGGATCAGCCAAGGCCCGTGGGCACGCGTCACGAGCTCGCCAACGGCCCGCTTGCTGATCGCTGGATGCGCGCAGGATCCGTCAACCGGTGCCGGGTTCAGACGGAGGAAGGGGATAGAGTGGGGTGCGAGAGGACCGCGCTGGCGGAGGACGAGAAGCAGCCGGGCGTGACGCAGCGCGGCGTTGACGTAGAGCGTCGGGAAGGGGCTCTCGCCGGTCGGCGAGTAGGTCGGCGAAGCCCGATGGTACATGGCGAGCGCGCTATGAAGGTGGCCCGAAATGACCTCATGCGAGGGGCTCGGAGCGGCTGCTGTGCTGTCCTTAGTCGGGAGCGAGGGCGACTTCGGCTTGCACTCGATGAGCGCGCCGGCCGTTGCGAGCCCTTCGAGCGTGGCACCGTGCCACAGCGGGTCGCCCGCGCCGCCCACCATCGCCGCAGCAGAAGCGGCGGCGGTTGTCGAGAGCTTGGAGAACTGAAGCAGGGCTTCGAGAAAGGACTGCTGAGCGTCGCCGAGCCGGCCTGAGAGAAGATAGAAAGAGCCGAGAATGGTTGCGAGGCGCGCGGCGGCAAGTGGAAGTGCTGCGGCCGCCCCAAACGAGGACGGGATGGGTGAGGGGGACGAGGAGATGGGTGATGGTGAGGTCGTGGTTGAAGGGTTGCGCTTCCTGCCCACGCCGCCGAACGATGTCTTGACAGGTCCGGCCGGAGACTCGAGTGGGGGAGGCGCGGGAACGCCGTTGCGCAAGCTGGACGATGTTGACGAGCGCATCATTGCGGGCGGCCCTGACGGGCTGGCTGAGAAGTTGGGGGTTGACGGATGACCGTGTCCGAGCTGCTGGTGTTGCCGCGTACTGGGCGAGGGGTCGGTGCGCGACAGCGGCGAGCCGGACCGGGCGATGGGAAGGGTCTCGCCCCTCAGCAAAGAGAATTGGGGGACGGGCGTCGTCGAGCGAGACTGATGGGGGGTCGAAGTGAAGGGGATCGAGGATAAGAGCGAAAGCGGCGGAAGCGAGTGCTGCTGGAGGAGGGCCATGCCGCTGGACGACTCAATCGAGTTGGCCTGGCCGGAAGGGCGGGGCCCAGGCGGGTCAGCGCGCGCTGCGCCTGCCTCGACAGGGTGGGAGGAGAGGATCGAGCTTGACTCACCAGATTTGCGAACTCGCCGAGCAAGCCGCCGACCATCTCGCCGACGAGAGCCTCGAGGAAGCCCTTCGGGTTGTCAAGCTTGGGCACGACGGTGACACTGGCGCCGCCTGCGGGCTCATCGTCGTTCTCGCTCGAGTCGATGACGAGCTCGGCTTCGGCACCACCCTCGCCCTCGACGCCGAAACAGCGGACGACGGGCGGCCGCTCGCACGTCGGGTACAAATTGTCGAGCGTATTGACCAGCATGTGAGTCGCCATCAGTAGCGAGGGCGTGCACGTCGGATGGAGGTCGACGAGCGCGACGACCGCGAGGGGCTGGCTCGACGGCCGCAGCAACCCGAGCCCGGCAGCTCTCTCTGGTGGGCTGGTTGACCAGGCGAGGTGAATCACGTTGTTGTTGTTGTTCTTGACGAGCGCGCCGCCGCCTGCGCCCGCGGCTGATGTCGAGGCGGCGAAGGACGACGACAGGGAGGGAAAGAAGCGCGCCTTGGACAGCGTGCCGTCGAGCGGGACGTCTGACTGGGGCACGCCGTCGACCTCGGCGAAAAGCGCCGTGTACTTCTGCCAGGTCGACCGTCGGACGCGCCCGACCGGAACGAGCAGGACTGGGATCGTCGCGAGCGAGAGTGGTGACGAGGCGTCCATGGTCGGATCGGCCTGCCAGGCGCCGGAGAGTGAGATGGTGAATGCGAGAGGGAGCAAGGAGGGGGAGGGTGAGAAGAGTCTTTTTTTAGTTCGCGATTTCTAGCTCATCAGTCCAGTACGCTGTAGCCCGTTTTGAGAGCAGAGACGAGATCGTGAGTGTCGAGCTGAGCATAAGGTCAGCGCTGAGCGGAGCGAGGGCCGGCGACAGGCGTGAGAGCCGGCATGAGGAGGAGCTGCGACGCACGACCTCTAGACGTCTCCGGAGGGACCTGTTCCTCTTCCAAACCCAATGCAGTGTAGCGCTCCCTGCTGGTCTACAAGCAGTTCTTGGTCCTGTCGTCGTTGACTGGACTGACGAGTCCGAGGAAGCGATGAATGAGGGATGCTGGACGTCCGGAGGGGGCTGGAGGGGGCTCGCAGTGGGCTCGCCTCGCCCAACCTCCCCCCTCCTCCCCCCCCTGATCGTCGACCAGCTCGCTGCCTGACCTCCGCGCCCCGCCATCTCTTCTTCGACCTTGCTTCGCGCGATCCGACGCACGCCCTTAAGCCTGCGCTCGCACCGCCGCGCGATGCATTCAGCGTCACCTGCTCGTTCGTCCAGCTGTCCTGTGCATCGCCATGATGCTGGAGTCGCGACCGCTGACGGGCGCGTTGCCGGGGACGCGTCTCTTCTCACCCGTCCAATCAAAGGTTCCAACCACTGGCTCGTCAAGGCCGAGCCCGAGACGCGGCTTGAGAAAGGCAAGGACGTCAAGTTTTCCATCGCCGACTTTAAGCAGGCCCGTACGACCGAGTGGGACGGCGTCCGCAACCACCAGGTCCGTTGGAGGCGCGCCTCTTCGAGCTCCGGGCGCCGCCGCCGCAGCTCGTCCTGACCCGATCTTTGACGTGGGGAGAGCAGGCCAAGGGTTTCCTCAAGGAAGGCATGAAGAAAGGCCAGGCTGGTGCGCTCTCCTCCCGCTCCTCTCTCCCGCATATCTGAAAGCTCCCTCGCTGACAGAGGCTTCTCGTCTGACCAGTCCTCTTCTACCACTCCAATTGCAAGGACCCTGGCGTGTACGGCACGGCGACGGTGCTGACCGAGGGCCACCCGGACGAGAGCGCCTTCGACAGCTCTCATCCGTACTACGACCCCGTTCGCTTCGTTCTCTCTCCCCGCCTGTCGCTTATCCTTTCAGCCATGGCCGAGACTAACCCCCCCCCCCTTGACCGCCCTTTGCTGGCTCGCTGCGCCCCCTCAACAGAAGAGCAAGCGCGACGCCCCAACGTGGTTCTGCCCGACGCTCCAGTACGCCTCGACGCTCGACTACCCCGTCACTCTCGCAATGCTCAAACACCTCGCCTCGCTCACCCCGACGTTGGCAGGGGAGGAGCGCGAGGTAATGGGGCTCGAGTACCTGTCCAAGGAGGATCACCAAGGTCCGGCCATTCCACCTGTTATCTATCATCCCCCTCTCGAGCTCACGACGCACCGATTATTTGTCTCCTTCTGTTGTACATCAGCGCTCGCCGACATGTCTCTGGTCGGGAAGGGTCGCTTGTCGGTTCAGCCCGTGTCGGACCTCGCGTTTGCAGCCGTCGTCCGCATGGGCGAGCGAGGCGGGTGGGTCGCGCAGTCGATCAAGGGACCGTGGGTCAAGGCTGGTGCTGGGGCAGGTGCTTCCGATGCCGGTCCGTCCGCGCCGACGCCACCCGAGCCCGAGAAGGAGACGAGGGCTGGGACGAAAAAGCGCGCAAAGCCGGCCAAGAACGGAGCTGTTGAGCGGGCCGACGAGGACGACACCCAGGACGGCCGAAGACGCTCCAAACGCGGCAAGATGTGAGTTTCTTGTATGACTAGCGCCGGGCGACTGTATGCGTGCCCTTCTTGGGCTGGCTCCCTTATGATCAGATGCGCCGCCTCGACTCCAGTGCGTGCGCGCGGTGGTTGTGGGCCGCGTTTTCTCCCTCCCCGCGCAGTCCATCATCAAGACTGGCAGTCTGTCTCTCACTCGCAAGTACTCCGTTCCTGCCTGATAATTGTATGTTTTGCGCCCAACATTTCGAAATGTCGAGGGTCCGACGAGACGTGCAAGTGCCGCTCGTCAGACGTGCGTCGTCGATCGCCCCGGACGCGGACTCCTGCGCGCCCGGCGGCAGTTTTGGGCCGCAGCTCGCCCCTCCCTCACCTCCGAGCATCGACATCCACGCCAGCTTCCTTGCCCTCCCTCTCTCTCTTCAGCTCTCGATACTCAATGCCATATACGCCTCGCGGAGGCAGTCGTGGTGGCCGAGGCCTCTCGAGCCAATCTTATCGGGGTCGGTCGACGCGCAACCCGGTCGGCCGCCCGAAGCACCACGAGGACCGGACGGCCCTGCTGCCGCGGTCGCTGCTCGACCAGCTCGACGGCGGCGAGAGCAGTAAGTCTCGCTTACCCAAATTCACATAAGCCCGGCTTCCCCGGCTACTGTCCGAGGTGCTGACGCTGTGGTGGCGTGCCTTGTGACTGACCAGGTCGGGCTCGAGCTGCCCGCGGTGGCGAGCGGCTGAGCCGCAAGGACGAGAGGAAGCAGGCCCGCACCAGCACCAAGGGCCCATCGGTCGCTCGCCCCAAGCCGACACTAGCAAATCCTTCCCCGGCCGCCAAGTCGTCGCTCAGCCTCAGCTCGTCGGACGAGTCCCGGAAGCGCAAGCGATCGGACGAGTCAGCGGCTATGCCAAAGGCGGGCCCGTCGTCCAAAGGCAAGCTCGCGTCCTCGACCCCGCTGTCGCGGCTCGCCGGCGAGGAGCCCATGAAGAAGAAGGCGCTGCCTACGTCGGCCGAGGTCCTTGGGACGGCGGGCGGCACCCGGAACGGCGGTCAGGCCGGGGAGGAGGCCGAGGACGGCGAAATTGCGTGGCTCGAGTACGCGCTCGGCCGAGGTAAGTGGGCCAAGGGCAAGGGCCAGAAAGCGCAGACGAAGCCTGCAGTCGATGATGACGACGAGATGAGCGACGGGCTCGATGGTGCGTTCTGTTCTTTGTCACATCTCCCTTGCACTGAAGGTTCCCGCAAGCTGATGAGTGAAAACCCCCTCAATGCGCAGATCTGCTCTGCGACCTCGACCGTCTTGACCAGGATCTGTTCAGCGGCCTGGGCGGCAGCGACGAGGACAACGACGACCTGAGCGAAGATGCGCCGGACGAGGAGAGCGCGCGCAACCTCGAGGAGGAGCCGTGGAACGGGATCTCGGGCGGCGACGTCGCAGACGACATGGAGATGGAGGAGGAGGAAGAGGAGTCCGAAGACGAGGAGGTTGAAGAGGGTGAGGACCCCGGCGAGGAGGATGCCGACCGATCGCCTTCCGCCTCCCCGCCACCACAGCTCGTCCCTGCCGCCAAACTTGCACCGACACCTTGCGATCCCCCAGCGCCGGGCAAGTACGTCCCGCCGGCGCTGCGTGCGCGGCTAGCGGCCGAAGCTGCCGCTGCTGCGGGCGGGTCGTCCGAGGCCGACCTCCGGCGCAGGGAGGAGATGCTGAAGCTTGAGAAGAAAGTGAACGGTCTCTTGAACCGGCTCGGCGAGAGCAACATTGACGCGATCTTGGGCGACCTCGAGGGTGTCTACCGCGAGTACCCGCGAAACGGTCGGTCATCCCCCCCGTATCGAGCCGGTGAGCTCGCGCGCTGAATTTTTCGCACTCACCTCAACTTTTGCAGACGTCACAACCGCCCTCACCAACTTGATCCTCTCAACCATCTCGTCCCACGCCAACCTGCTCGGCTCATTCGTTGTTCTCTACGCCGCACTCGTGGCCGGCCTTTACAAGATCACGGGCATCGAGTTTGGTTCGTCCTTCCACCGTCTCCTTGTTGGTCATGCCAAGCGCCTTTCCTTAACTTCTTGCATGCACTGACGTCTCTTCCTGACTGGCCTTCTTCCCTTCTACAAGGCGCTAGCTTTATCCAATCCCTCGCTCTTCGCCTTATCGAGCACCTCGACACCCCTTTGATATCGGCGGAGGGTGGCGACGACGACGGCTCGCCGGCCGGCAAGGAATTCCTCAACCTGCTCGCCCTCATCGCCGAGCTCTACAACTTCCAGGTCACCTCGTCGGTCCTCATCTTTGACCTCGTCCGGCGGTTCCTCGAGGGCGAAGGCCTCAAAGACGAGCGCAGTGTCGAAGGTCTCCTGCGGATCGTCCGAAGCGAGTCTGCCCTTCCCCTGCATCTCATTGGTCCCTGCCTTGCGACTGACGTACCGCGCCCTGTTAATGCCATTCCCAGACGCTGGGACTCAGCTTCGGCAGGACGACCCGTCGTCGCTCAAGGAGATCATCCTCAAGGTCCAGGACAAGGCCGGCGCGCTCGACGTTGCGTCGACCAACTCGCGCACCAAGTTCATGCTCGAGACGCTAACCAACCTCAAAAACAATCGCGTGAAGGCCGCGCAGGGCGGCGAAGCGACGGCCGAGGCGACTCTGCGCATGAAGAAATTTCTGTCAGGCCTGGAGAAGAAACGTTCGGGTACGACAAACCTTCGCTCTCTGGCTGTCCCGGTCTATCATGGCTGTGCGCTGACCTCCTGCATCTTGTCGATCTCTAGTCCTTGCCCACGAGCCATTGCGGGTGCCGCTGGCCGACCTACTCTCGGCCGACAGCAAGGGCAAGTGGTGGCTCGTCGGCGCCGCCTGGGCTGGTAATCCGCTCGTCGACAACAACATCGGGCAGCAGCAGGCCAAGACAGTCGGCGGCGGCTTGTCGAAAAAGATGATCGAGCCCGAGGACGACCTCATCACGCTCGCACGCAAGCAGGGCATGAACACCGACATACGGCGCAAGGTCTTTATGGCTGTCATGGGCAGTTCGGTGCGTGTCGCGCTTCTTCTTGCTTTCTTCGCGTCCGATCTCGTACTGATCTAGTTCTTTACGAGCCGCAGGACTTTGCCGACGCCCACGCCCGCCTGATGGAGCTCGGCCTGTCTGACGTCCAGCAGCGCGAGATGGTCCGCGTGCTCCTCCACTGCAGCGCAAACGTTCGTCCAGCTCAAACACCCTGATATCGTCTCTCATCCATCCGTGCTGACCTGCCCCCCCCCCCTTTTCGGGGATCTGCGTGCTTGGCGCTCGATAGGAGAAGCTCTACAACCCATACTACACGCTCGTCCTTGCCCGGCTGCTCCAGCTGCACTCACACCGGTACACTCTCCAGTACTCGCTTTGGGACTTCTTCCGCGAGCTCGGCGAGGGCGACGTTGGCGGGACTGAGGTCGTGCGCGCGTTCAAAGAGTCCGGGTCCAAGTCGTCGAAGGCGTCCAACGTCTCGAAGCGGCATCTGCGCAATTGGGCCAAGACGTTCGGCTGGTGCATCGCCAAGGAGGGGACGACGCTTGCGGTCCTCAAACCCATCAACTTCACGCGACTCCGGCCGGCGTCGACGTCGTTCCTGCAGCAGTTGCTCATCTCGATCATCTTTGCGTCGCAGACGACGTCGCCGTTGCTCGTTCTCCCAAGCACGCGGCTGCAGGACCTTGACCCGACGCCGCTCAAGGAGGCCGTGATGAAGGTGACGACGCTGCCGGGCCTGTGCGAGGGCCTGCTGTACTTCTTGCAGACGTGCATGACCGACGACGGTCCGTGGCTCGATAGCCTCGGCAAGGGCGAGAAGCAGTTTGCCATCTGGGGGCGCGAGGTGCTTCGAGACGAGCTGCTCATGGGTCTCGAGGGTCGAATGGACGCCGGCGACATGCAGTACGACGACGAAGAGTGAGGCACTGCGTGCAATCTCATGCGCTCACTCAACCAATAGCGCTCATCTGGCAACTCGATCGAGCCAGCTCAGCCATGAGCAGACGTTATTCCAAGGCCCATGCATGTTCACGCCCTCTGGAAAGCGACGGTGCACACGGTAGAGCCCTTATAGCCGCCGAATGAGAAGCTGGGATGCTCCACACGCGAGCTGCGAGAGCGAGACGCGGGGACCAAGAGGTCAGCGAATCTGCTTGAAAAAAAAGGGGGGGGATGCAAGAGCGAGCGCACTGGTACGAGAAGCCTGTGAGGTCGGCGCGCGGAGGAAGAGGTCAGCTGTGCAAAACCCGCCAGCAGCGAGAGAAAGCTACAAAGCCTCACCGACGCCGGCGCCCTCGAATCGCGCGCGCACCTCCTCCTCGGTGAAGTTGCAGCTTGTGATGAGGAAGAAGCCGCCAGTCTTGACGAGCGGCGCGAGTTTCAGCGGGTAGAGCTCGGCCGGAGGGAGATTGTGGGGCGGCACGGGGTTTGACGACAGTGAAATGGCGTCGTAGGTTCCTAGATCGACAAGAGTCAACCAATTGCTACGGAACCGGAGAGGGTATGTGAGAGTGAGTGGTAAGAGAAAGGCAAGAGAAGCGCACCCTTGTCCGTGCTGAGTTGATGGGCAAGGGGGACGACCCCAGATCATCAGCGGGAACGACTCGCGCGCGCGCAAAGCGCAGAGACAAAAAGGACGAACGCACACCAGGTCCCAGGGCCCGCCTGGCAAGCTTTCCTCGGAGAGCATGTCCCACGCTTGGAAGGTGACGTCCTTCTGACTGCCCTCCGTCGGCCTCTCCTCCTGCGCGTCTGCGCCGTTGTCGCTCTCGTCCTCCGAGTCGTCGTCGCTGCTGTCCTCCGCCTTCTCTGCCCCGATCAGCCGAGCGAGGTCCACGCTGCCTTGACTGTAGTCGACCCCCGTCAAATCGGCGCCCACGTAACCGCCCCGGCGCGACGCCAGCAGGAACAGAAAGTGGCCATTGCCGCAGCCGAGGTCGAGCACGCGCGGCCGGGTCGACGGCGGCAGGTGCGACCGCGTCCATGCGACCATCTTCTTGGCCGACGACTCGCCGAACCTGTGGACCGCCAAGCAAAGAAGCGCGCGCCAGGGAGAGATGGAGACGAAGGGTGACGAAGGGTGAGGTCAGCGAATCTCTGGCCTGGGCGACCTGGGCCAGGGGAGCCAGGCAGCGGCAGGCGTGAGAGTAGGTACGAACCAGACCTCGCCCTCCTCGCCAACGTCCTTGAAGACAGCAACCTCGCGCCTGAGATACGGGCAAT
Organism: Cystofilobasidium bisporidii; assembly: GCA_014825535.1. NCBI lineage: Eukaryota > Fungi > Basidiomycota > Tremellomycetes > Cystofilobasidiales > Cystofilobasidiaceae > Cystofilobasidium > Cystofilobasidium bisporidii. Next base: position 42,758 of record MVAK01000135.1, read on the forward strand.
CGTTGGACTGTTTCAGCTTTCGTTCTGCGGTAAGCTGTCCGTTGACAACAGAGGAGAAGACAGCGACGCACTCGTAGACCTCGTCCCAGCTGTAGAACCCGGCGGCGCAACGCGGGTTCGCGGTCAGCCTCATCGGCGAGCCGAGAGCAGCGCCCAGGTACATCCGACTTACTGTTCCTTGGTGCCAAGTTTGGACTCCGGTAGGGCTTCGATATCGACGGCGGCGGCAGGCATCCTGTGAGAGCTGGTGAGAGAAGGGGAAGAGACGAGTGGCCGATGGTCGGACGGCGCCGGCTCTCGGGGACTTTTGCGTGGCAGTGTGAATCTCGCTTGCTTTTCGACCGGCGGAAGGCTCTGAGCGAGGAAGTTCTTGGAGATCAGAAATGGAACGACTACGCTACGGCCGACTAAATACTGTACAGCAACGGGACCGTGTCAGAGAGGATGAGGAAGAGAAGCCGAACGAGACAGTACAAGGAAAGCAGTCGGAAGGAGGGAGTCGTGGGGAGCGTACACGGGTTGGAAGGGACAGGGTTGAGGAAGGGGTAAAGGGGTAGAGACGTAGTCATGGAGAGGAGAGGAGCCGGAGCGAGACAAGAGAGAGAGGGCTAGAACAGGAGCGGCGCGACAGGATCCCCTCGTTGAGAACCGAGCGACCTCGCGAGCAGGGAGGTGGCGAGGAGGCGAGCCGGCTAGGTGAGGACCGAGAGCTGGCGAGAGCGGGAGGCGGCGTGGTGGTCCTGCTCGAGGCGGGTCTGCAGGAGGCGCTCCGAGCGAGGGAGGTAGTAGAGCCCGGTAGGCCGGGCACCGGCGGGCGGGTGGTAGACCTTGAGGTGCGAGGCGTTGCAGAGGTTGCGGAGGACGTGGCCGTTGGGGGTGGCGAGCTGGACGGCGCCGCGAGAGTTGAAGTCACGCACAATGAAGGGCCCGTCCCACGAGGGATGCATCTTGGAGGCCGATGCAAATCGGCGGCGGAGAACGAGCGAGCCGATGTCGAGGGCGCCGAATCGAGCCGTGTCGTCCCTCCTACCCGCCACCTCCAACAACCTCTCCCGAGCCCGAATGTTGGCCGACTCACGGTGCAGCTCGAGGTCCTGGACGTCGGCCTTGCGGAGGTACGTCTGCTGCTTGAGCTCCTCGTCTGTCGGCGGCTGGTAGAGGAGGGGAAGGACGGGCTGACGCGGGAGGGTTGGCTGACGACCGAAGGTGAGGAAGAAGGGCGACGTCCCTCGGGACTCTTGGTGGTGGGCGTGGTAAGCGAGCCGGGCCTCGGGGACGTACTCGTCCCATCGCTTCTGCTTGTCGGGAGCGACGAGGCGGCGGAGGTGCTGGACGACCGAGTAGTTGAAGCGCTCCAGGCGGCCGTTGGTCTGCGGGTGGTAGGGCGTCGTCTTCAGGTGCTGGATGCCGAGACGCTGGAGGACCGCCTGGACCTTGTTGCTGACGAACTCGGCCCCGTTGTCGGACAGGAGCTGCAAGGGCCGACCGTGCGTCGTGAGGATGACGTGCAGGAGGTCGACGACGGCCTCGGCAGACCGGCTCGGCAGCGGCACACAGTACGTCCACCCCGTCCCGTGGTCCATCGCGTTGAGGAGGTAGGCGTTGCCGGAGG
>MVAK01000136.1:0-44315 GCA_014825535.1 Cystofilobasidium bisporidii
GTGCGAGGTGTGGCGGGTGGAAGGGCGGGAGGGCGGAGGGAGATGTTGTCGGGGGCATGCCGGCGAGCTCGCGCGCGCCCAAGTTGGCGGCCGGCGGGCGGCCGGCTCAGTTGCCGGGCGGGGTGATTGAGCGCTCTGATTCCATCATGATCGAACCACACAAGCTCTAGCAATGGCGCCAGTTGCGCCGCGCAGTAGCCGCGGCCAGCCGCACCTCGCAGCTTCTGCCTACGGCTGCACCCCCCAACGGCCGCTCCAGAGCATGAGACTGATATGGGCGTGCTCGCACGACCGAGGAGCGTCCAGCGGTACCGGTCTTGTGCTCAAACGGATTCCGGTCTTGCTGACCCTTGGCGTCAAGCTACAAATTGTCGAGGAGGCTACAAATTGTAGTGATAGAATTGTCGAGACGATAGCGACAATCACAATCGCGATTCATTGTTGGAAATAAAGCTACAAAATGTCGCAAAAGTCGACAATTTGCTAGTAGGTATTTCTCTCAGTGCCGTCCTTGTCGTGCGTTTCACATCCTCGTTCTCTTCACTTCCCAGTACAGTAAGGATGTAGCCGGCCGTCCTGGTGATGAGCTCGAGGCTGACTTCACTGAAACTCGGCGTCTCTGGCGGCGTTCAACGCGCCCGGAACAGCGTGACCCCCTCGCGAACTCCTCCGGCGTCCTCGCATGGCCCTATCGTTTCCTGACGATGCGGCGCCATAGCAACACTGTTCTCAAGTACCGTGCGTGTCCACTTGTCGCGACCCTTTGAGGCAAAGGTCCTGCCGCGGACCGAGACGCCAGCCCTCCCATTGACAACCCCCATGTCTTCGCAGTCAACGCTCAGCAGACCATAAGTCAAGGCAAGGCCGGTCGGATTGCGCTTGCCTTGTCGAACACTTGTAATGACGGCGACGAGCTGACCGCCGAGGTGCGAAGTCGCTCCACTTGCCTCCCTGCTCATCGCGTTTTGCGTCTTGACATCAGTCATCCCTTCCTTTACCGAACATACCGCACATGCCACAGATGCTTGCCCTAGCCCATTCCAGCCACGCCTTCGCCCCTGTCGCTCCTGCACAGGACGACCCTGCTCAGGACGACGAGTCTCGCCCCGACCGTCCGCTTGATCAGCTGCTCCCAGACGAGCTCGCACGCGAACGCTTGCGCCGCATCGAGGCTGAACAAGAGGTCGAGGTCCTCCGCCTCGCCCTCGCGGCGCTGCAGGAACGTCGCCGGTCGTCGTCGCGACTCGACTCGACCGGCAGCCCGGCGACACCCGACCATCTGTTCAACGTCGCACCGTCGCGCCCGCCGTCTCCCGCTCGCGCATCAACGTCGGCGCGCCGGCCGCTGTCGACCTCGTCGCTGGCGAGCAACTCGTCATCGAGGACCATCCGGCCTTTCCCGCTCGCAAACGCGACCGTCCCGCCGCCGTCCAGGCCTTCACGCAGCGCGCCAGGTCGCACCCTGCGCCGCTGAATTCGTCCGGGTGGTCATCGACGCTGCCAGACATCGCGCCCGCCTCTTCCTTCTCCCCGCTTGACGCCTTCAACGACATGTCGCCGCGGTCGACGACTGCCGCATCCGGCTGCCTCCCAGCATCGACGCGTGCCGAAGTTGACGACGACGCCTCCCGATATTCCGACGCCGGCCGTGCATCACGACGCCATCCGTTCGCACGCTCGCTGCCGTTGACGCCTCTTGCGCCGCGGCCGGTGCCGGCAACGACAGCGCCCGCAACGGTCGCCCGTGGCCTCGTCAGCCTCCGGAGGCAGCCGCCGGCCTACCCGTCGTCATGTCGCGAGGCTGGGCAGACGCCGTGATCACCGTCGGACGATCCTGCTGCAGATCAGCGTTCCACGGCGTTCGTCGTCGTCGGCGAGCCTCCTGTGTGTCCCTCTCTCGTCCAAAAGTCTCCGAGAAGATGCGCCCGCGCTGAAGACCGGTGAATACCTTTGACGACGCAGCTCGTCGACCAAAGCAAGGGAGAGGCCGCCGCACTGGAAACATTCCGCCCGAAGGATGAGTTGCGGCACATCGCCCGAGTCGTCTGTGCGCGCGAGGTGCCAGAAACGACGATGGCCAGCCGGAGGGGGCGTTTCTTACCTTTATTTTTCTGCAGAGGGGTCGGTCAGCGACTCGGCACGGTCGGCAAGGACGAGCCCGAGCGCCGGCGCTCGCTCTGCTGGTCGGTCGTTCGCTCGCTCGGCTCCAACGTCCAGGCCCCGCCGCCGCCTTGTTTTGTGTGCCCGCCGTTGATTCTCCACGCGTCGCAGCAGTCTACTAGCCGACACAAGGGGTGGGCCCGTGGGAGAGATGAAAAAGAAATCTGAAAGTCTCAAACATCTGCAGCGGCTGGCTGCCCATCCGCAGATCGTTTATTATCGTCGAGACTTTCTTCGAGTAGACCGACTTCGACGCCTCGTCGAAGGCAACAAGGCCGACGGCCCAACGGCGGCCTGCTGCTGCTGAGGGGCGACTCGTTGACTTGCCTGTGTCGACTGCTTGATCAGTGACGTGCCATCCCTGGCGCGCTATCGCAAAGCGCCTTCTTATTCCGAGGCTTTGTTGTTGGAGGACTTTGCGCGTGGGCGCGCCGCCGGCTCGCAGAGGGGCCAAGGGAGCGGGCAGCCCAGCGAAGGGGGGAGCCAGGCACGGATGACAATCGAGGCCTCGTTAGGCTTCGGCGACGCCTCTTTTCGGTCGGTGAAACGGGGGCGAGCGGCGAGAGGCGCTTGCCGGGTTGGCCAGCATCTGCTTCCACAGGGGCGCTCAGCAACAAGTCTGTCCACACCTCCATATCCCTACCTACACCCTCTCCCACCCTCCCTCGGCGCTGCCAGGTATCCTGATCACGATCGCTGTAACGCGCTCGAGCTCTGCTCCTCCCCCCTCCTTCCGACCCGCCTTGCCCTTCCACCCTTCCATCCGTCCGACCGCCTGCGGTCGTGCCCCACGCGCTTTGGCCCCAAACGCAACCGCAGGGCCTCGACCTCGAAATGCCGTCGACCGTCGACCCTGCGCCCTCTTCGCCCGCACCAGGGCGAGCCCTTTCGCCCGTTTCTTCGCCTGCCCCCTCTCCGCCAATAGCAGCAGACAAACCGACATCCGTACCAGCAGTAGCAGCAGCAACGGAATCAGCAGAACCAGGACCAGCCTCGCCGGTCGCCCACTCGCCCCAGCGCTCGCCGCCACAGACAACGGGCCGACCACTGCCTGCCGTCGTCGCATCACCGAAAGGGATCCTCAAGCGCCGTCGCGCGACCGCCCCCGAGCAGGCGACAACCGACGACCCGTCGGTCTACATGGAGGGCAAGCGCCTACGCTTTCGCAGCATGGGTGACCTTGGCTCGGACAGGACGTCCCAGTCGACGTCGCCGGCGCCGCTCTCGCCCTTCTCTGCCGGCCCTAGCAAGCGTCGCACCGACACGACAGCGGCCGAGCGCGAGGCTGCCGACGAGAACAACGAGGCCATGGATGGCCTCGGTACGCTACCGTCCGACAGCAACCGCTCGCGCAAGCTCGTCGACATCAATCATGGCGAGGAGTTGCGGGACGCTGTCCAGCGGCTCGACCGCTTCTGCGAGGCGTCGGTCGAGGTGCGTCTAGCTGCGTTCGCTGGCAGCGAAGCCTTCATGCCATGGCTGACTCGAGCCTTTTCATCCCGCATCTTCTCAGTGGTCGACGAGCCTCGAGTCGCAGGGTCACCTAGCCGCATCACCCGGTGGTAGCAGACTCTCGCGCAAGCACTCGTTGGCAACCAGCCCAGGTGCTTCACCTCGGGCCCAGCCAGCTCAGCCGAGGCCGTTTATGGGCGGACCGGGGACGACGCCGCTCGCAAGGCCGTCGCTGTCGCACTCGCCCAAGTCAGCCGCCGCTCAGCTCTCTCGTTTGCCGCTGTCACTGCCGTCGTCGCCTCCGTCGTTGCCGCCGCGATCGCATCCGCTGCCGGACGAGCCGCCATTTCCGTTCACCGAGGCCCGCCGGCAGTCGCTGCCAGAGACGTTACAGAACGCCGCGGCATCGCTTGTCGTCATGCAGGGCCACCCGGGGCGGTCAAAGTCGCTCCCGTTCGGCCGCGCGTCCATCTCGGCGTCTTCCAACGTGCTGCCGCCGCTTTCAGCGCCGTCATCACCGCCGCCAAGGCGCAAGAGCAGCGCGAGCCTGTACGTCCGCCGGACAACACTCGCGCCCAAGCTGCCGTCGTTCCACGACGTCCTCAACAACGACCGCTCCGTCGGCGGGGCCAGCCAGCTCCTGCACAAGTATCGTAGGCTGTCGCAGCCCAACGTGCACGCCCACGCTGCCGCTGTTGCTTCGGTCGCCGCCGCCGCCGCCGCCGCCTCCTCCGGGCCGACCGGGTCCAACGCCAGCGAGCCGGCGTCGGACGGAGTGTCGGCCACGCCACCGCCGCCGATGACCGCCCGCAGCCTGGTTCAGACGTACACGACGGTGCTGCGCGAGCGGCTGCAGAGCTGGGAGGGTCTCGAAAACCTCGTCAAGGACGCTGAGGCCGTTGCCGACAACTGGGAGGAGACGGGCATGGACCGCGTCGAGACGACCTACGGCGGGCGCCAGGACGCGTCGCCGCGGGAGCAGCATCAAGCGTTCCATCCGCATCAGCACCAGCAGCAGCAGTCGTCCACGTAGGCGCGGCAGTCGCCTCGCGCGCTTTCCCCCGCTTCTCGTGCCTCGGACCGCATCGCTCGACTGGCTCCTCGCCGTCTCGCCCGCGGATCACACCCACACATCGCACTTTGCTCCCTTCGTCTGTCCTTGTCTTCAGCACCGCCCTCTGGTTCTCCGCACCTGCTTGCGCTCTCCTTGCCCTGGCCTCCTATCCTCGGACACTCTTTCCACGCCCCTTCCATCGCCGTCGACCTTGGCCCCTTCTCGCCGAATGTATCACCGCCTCCCGCTGTACTCGTCCGCCTCCTTGCCAGCCCATTCATGTCTTGCTCTGATGCATTCTTCATTTTCGCGGGCAGAGCCAGTCGGCTGCGAAAGAGTCAATAGAGCGCGCGGGCAGTCGGTGGAGAGTATGTTGCAGAGGGAGGGAGCAAAGCAAGGCGATAGGTTCAGGCGGAATTGGGCGCAGCGCGATAGATGACGACGTCGCCCGCCTTGAGGTCCTCGAGGCGGTACCTGCGGCGAGGGCGAGGATGTGAAGAGAGTCAAGTCAGCGACCGTCTGCGGCGCCGCAACAGAGAAGGGCAGGGGACGGCACGCACGAGACCGTCTCGAGCGTCGGGTGGGCGTTGGGCTTGCTCGCGGCTTGGGCAACGTGCAGTTTGCCCTTCTTGGACTCAAAGTCGGTCACGACGCCATAGCCTCGCTCGACGTCTTGCGTGTAGGACGTCAGGCCCTTCTTGCCCTTGAAGTGGCAGGCGGTCTGCCGTGCGCGCGATGTCGGCCAGGGTGTGATGTCGGACGTCAGTATGCAGCACCGGACGTTGGGCTCGGGCAGGCAGGGCATTCGTGAAGGGAAAGACGAACGAGTTCGATGATGTCGCCCGGCTGGATGTCGTCCCGGCGCTCGCGGATCGTAGCGCCCGAGAGGTGGAAGACAGTCAGGCCCTGATCAAGCGGCTTGCAGCGCGACATATACAGTGCCTCCTGGACAAAGCCGAGCGATGTGCCATCCTGACGAAAGAGGCGATTTTTATCCTGTCAGCTTTGATCGCGGGATACAGAGCGATCGAAGACCACGGGCTCACGGCAATGTAGGCCTTCTTCGACTGCGAGACCAGCGAGTGGGCGTTACGGAGGACGACGCTGCTGGTCTGCTTGCTGAGCGTATGAAGGTCGGCTCGAGCCCCGCCCGATCTTCGCGTCGAGTTACTCCTCGAGGGAACAGCCGGCTCGTCCGAGGGCGGCGGTTGGCCCTCGTCGACGGTCGGCGACGGCAAGACGTCCTGGCTCGGGCGGCCGAGGTCGATCGACGGGCCCCGCGACTTTGAGAAGACGCCCGAGAGGCGTTTGGTCGACAGCCGCCGCTGAGCTGGCGACGTCGGCGTGCCGGCTGAGGTGGGCGAGGCGACCGGTGCGGCAGCCGACGTGACGTTGGTATTGATCGCGGGCGGAGGCGCGCCACGCGTCGGCCGCGGAGGCGGCGGCGGGGCATCGTCCTCATCGTCGTCGCCAGGGGTGTAGGCGCGGGGTTCCTCGCTCAAGGGCTCGTCAGGCTCGTCTGCAGGCGCTGCCGCCTCGACGGCAGGTGGGGGAGGCGGCAGCGTCGACGGCTTCCTCGGCGGCGGCGGAGGGGGGGGCGTGTCATCGTCCTCGGCGGTTTGAGGCTCGACGTCGTCGGAGACGGCAGACTCGCCCTCAAGCTCGGTCGGCTCGTCGTTCGCCTCGGCCTCTTCCTCCGCAGCGTCGTCGGTCGCGGTCTCGGGCTTTTCGTCTGCAGGCGGCGCAGATGCAGGCGCCGACGGTGCAGGAGCACCAAACATGCCGAACCCTCTCGCACCGAGCGCAGCCATCTTGGCCCGCGCCCTCGCGCGCCGGGTCTCGTCGTCCTCCTCGGCGTCGGCATCATCCGTCGGAGCCGGCGCAGCCTCGACGGGTGACTGAGGCGGGGCGTCAGTCGGCTCGGACGAAACGGACCGCTTGGGCTGGGGAATGGGCGGCCCGCCAAACGCGCGGATGCCGCCGAGCTTCGCCATGCGAGCGGCGATGGTCTGCCGGCGGGCGGCCTCGGCGTCCTCTTCGGTCGGCTCGGGTTCGACGGTGTCTGCAGCGGCTGCTAGCAGGACAAGAGCCAGCACTTGAATGTGTCAGCGAGCGGGCGGAGGAGCGCGCGGACAGAGAGAAAGAGCGAGACCGACGGGACGTGGCCGCCTCCTGCGGGACAGCAGGCGTCTCGCGGGACTCGGGCTGGAAGAAAGGCTTGGTCTCCTCGTCGGCCGGCGTGCGGATCCGCGGCGCAGGGATGGACGGCATGAGCGAGTTGCGCTTGGCAGGCGCCGGCGGGGCGGGCGCGGGCTCAGCATCGGGCTCGGGCGACGAGACCGCAGGAAGCGGCGGCCGAGCCTGGGGGAGTGGAGTGGTGCCTGTGCGCGCAAGATTGAGGACGTGTCAGCGGCCGCCGAACAGAAGCAATGAACGGGAAGAAATGAGGTAGGGACGCACGGTCGCCGACATCGGTGTCGGTGTCGCCCGCCTCGGCGTCTGCAGCCTCTTCGGCATCCGTCCCAGGCTCGCTGACGTCCGGCGTCGACACGGTCGGCGGAGGCGGGGGCGGAAGAGACATTCTAGGTGGCGGGGGTGGGGGCGCCACGTCCTCCTCTCCTGAGAAATGAGGGAAGAGGGGAGGGGGCCGCATGTCAGTACGAAGCGCATACTCTCGTCTCAGGTATCGAGAGAAGAACCGACCAGCGACATCCTCGTCCTGCCCCTCTTCCTCCGTTACCCCGCCCTCCTCCTCGATCTCGCTCGAAGACGACTCGCGCGTCGGAGGCTCGGGCCCAGAGGCCGAGACGGCAGGGGGTGGGGTCGGCAACGCTCTTGGAGGCGGCGGCGGCGGTGCAGGCTCGTCGTCCTCAGCGTCGTCCGAAGAGTCTGAGCGAGCGACCGCGGGCGGAGGAGGGGGAGGGAGGGTCGTCCGAGGCGGCGGGGGCGGCGGCGCGGCTTCTTCTGGCTCTGACTCGTCGTCGGCCGGCGCATCTTGCTGCTCCGGCTCGGCGTCAGAGGCTTCATGACCATAGCCAGGGGCAGGGGGGCAAGCACGGGGAGGAGCGGAAATGTCAATTGGGTTGCGCGAAAGGAGAGAAAGAGTGTGTGAGGGCAAGAGGGTGAGCAAGGGCCGAGGGCATAGAGAGGTGGGTCGTGAGGTGTCGCTTCAGAGACAGAAATTGATGAGAGTTGTGGGTGACGAGCTTGGAACAAGCGTCGCGAGGGATGGGCGGGAATGTCAGAGAGGGATCGCACCCTTGTCCCGGTCCTCGGCCTCATCATCGGCGTCCATGGCTGCTGGCGGGACGGTAGCGTCAATCGGTGGAAGCGAGACGAGACCGCCGTCTTTAAGGAAGGGGGTATCGGCCTGGTCGCTGGCCGCGAGGGGCGAGAGCTCGGGCGAGGGCCGCTCGGTCGGGGCCACGGTCGCCGGGACTGGCGTGTCGAGCGCAAACGGCGCGCCCGGACCGAGCTCGGACGGCGTCGAGATGGATTTGCGGAACTCGGCCGTGTCCTCGTGGTGCGACGACTCGCGCTCGGGCAAGGGGATCGACAGTCGGTGGGCAGGGTGCTGCGGCCCGCTGTCGTCGTCGTCTGCGACAGAGTGGGTCGAGACGGCGTCCTCGTCGATCGAGAGCGTCTCGGGGTCGGCGACGAGCGTCGCCTCCTGAGGCATGACGGGGACCGTCGTACTCGGTGGCTGCGACAGCTCGGCCTGAGCAGCCTCTGACTCGGGCACGTCGACGCCGTCGTCGGCCGGCGGGGCAGACTCGACGAGGGGCGAGTCGACGGCTTGCTCGCCCTCGCTGACGCGCGAGACGGCAATGCCAGCCGCTTCGGCGCCCTCGGCCCCGTGTGCGCCCTGGCCCGCTGCTTCGAGCCGACGCTCTTCCTCCAGTTGCTCGGCGGTCTTGGGGATCGGAATCTCGTCCGGGTTGGGCGCAGATGGGATCGGTGCGTCTGTCGTCGGCGCTGCGGCAGGCTTGGGCGCCTCGGAGGACGACGCCTTCGGCGTCGGCTGCTTGCGACGCGGCGGAGCGGCCCGCTTGGGCATGGCGAGCATCGTTGGTGGGGCAGGCGCTGCCGACGGCTCCTCGGCAGCAGAATCAGCAGCAGCAGGGGGCGCGGCCTCGGGCTCGGATGGCTTCTCGGCCTCGGGCTGAGTCGCAGCGGGCGCAGGCGTGGGCGTGTCGTCCGCCGTCAGTGCCGGCTTGGAAGGCTCGGTCGAAGCCTGGCGCTGGGCGGCCGGCTTGGGGGCAATGACCGGCGGAGCGAACATGCCGCGTCCACCCAGCTTGGCCATGCGGGCGGCGATGGCGGCTCTGGCGCAGTCGGGCGGCAACAGGATTAGAGAGCGTGTCAGCCATCGCGCCGCAAGAGGTTGGGTTCAGATGGAGAAGGTGAAGGGCGCACCTGCGAGCCTTCTCGGCGGCGGCCTCGTCCTCCTCCTCGGGCGCTTCGGCTTCCTCAGGAGCGGCGACGGGCGTGCTCTCGTCGGCCTCGCCCTCGGCGGGAGCAGGTACGGCCGGGGCCTCCTTGTCAGCAGACTCGTTGCCCGCGGCCTTGGGCGCCTCCTCGCCAGCAGGCGAAGCAGGAGCAGCGGCAGCAGCGGCGACCTCGTCGCCGGCGTGCACGACCGGTCGCTCCTCGCGCGGGCCCTCCTCCACCTTCCACTTCATCTCGCGCTTGGGCGGAGCCTCTCCCGCGGCCGGTGCTGGCGGCGCCTCGGGCCGCTTCCACACGCGCGGCTTGCCAGCGACCGACGGCGGCGGCGGAGGGGCGCCGGACGAAGACGCGCCGCCACCGCCCATCTGACCCTGAAGCGCGGCCATGCGCTCTTTGAGCGATCCGCCAGACTTGATGGATGACTGGGCGTCGGCTGCCGAGAAGGCGGGATTGCGCGCCGGGCTGGCGGTCGGCGGGGCGGGTGCTGAGGGCCCGGGCGAGACCGCCTCGGGCTTGTCCTCGGCATCGGGTGAGGTGCCCTCTGCCCCACCGGCGACCTTGTTCTTCCACGCCCAGCTCCCTCCGCTCGGCTTGCCGCGCGGGACGGCCGGTGGCGGGGCTGGCGCGGCCGACTTTTGCTGGAACATGGCCATGCGGTCCTTGAGCGACCCGCCGGCCTTGATCGAGTCGCGCGCGTCCGAGGCAGACATGCCGCCAACCTTGACAGCGCCGGGTGACGACGAGGCTGCGAGGGGACGGGCGGCTGGCGAGGGGTTGTCGACGGGAGCCGGCGTAGCGGTCGTCGGGGCAGGCAGCTTCTCCTCCTCCTCCTCGTCGGGCGCAGCGTGGGCGGTCGGCGGTGCAGCCGCCTCGGGCTTCACCTCCTTGGGCTCAGCCGCCGGCGCGACGTCGTCTTCCTCGGCAGGAGCGGGCGTAGGGAGCGCCGCGACAGCCGCGACGGGCGACAGGACGTCCGGGACCGAGTTGACGGGGATCGAGCCGGTCGAAGCTGGCGACCCGGCCGGGATCGCGATGGGCGCGGCGGCGGCGGCTGGCGGGGCGGTGTCCGCCGGGGGCGGCCCGGCCTCGCCATCGGCCGCTGACGCAGGCTCGTCTGCCACAGCACCGTCGTCGAGAGGGACGACAAACTCCTGCGAAATGGGAGGAGGCGACCCGGGAGGGAGGGATGACAAAAAGGGGGAAGAGCCGGAGGGAAGGGTCGTCAGCCCCGCTCATCTCAGCCGCCCACCACCATGCGTCTAGCTCGGGCGGCGCGCTCGATCCCCATCTGCAGAAAGGGGGCGGCGCCTGCGCGCTGCCCGCTCCGTGCCCTCGCTCTCGCGCTGCCTCGACAGGACGCACCTTGGGGAACGACCCCTTGCTGCCGTTGGCGTCCTCGCCGTCGTACGCGCCGTCCGGGTCGTCTGTCGCCGGGCCGACGACCGTCAGCTGGTCGCCCTCTTCAAACGCGAGGTCGGGCGTCGACCATCGAAGTCTGGCAGCAGCAGCAGCAGCAGCAGCGAGTGGGGAGAGAGTGTCAGGCGTCAGCGGTCAGGTCAGGACGCGAGGATCCCACTGTGTGATGAGTGGCTGACATTGCCTTGGCCTTGAAGGGAAACATGTCTTGCTGCAGGGGGTTGGTGAGGTGAGTTGAGGGGTCGACTGGTGCACGAGGCGCGCGAGCTGGCCGACCGAGATGGCGGCGGGTCGGAGGCTTTTGGGGCGGGGGCCGCTTGTGACGTCGAGGCGCAGCACAGCCAAGAAGCGCCAGACTCACCTGCTGCCCCTCATCGACCCAACCCCCCCCCCATTCCACTCGTCACCATGGCCTGCGTACCCATCCTGTGAGTAGATCACTGCTCACTGCAGCTGTCAAGTCTATCTCTTGCCAGCCTGTCTGACGTCTTGGTCCCTCCTCCCCTTTCCTCCGCAGCATCGGCTGCTCGACCAAGATCACGGCCGAGCACGGCGACAACCCGCCTCGCATCTGCGGAAAGTGCCACAACGCCAGCGTCCACAAGGCCAAGTCGCGGACGTGGTTCGAAGCCTTCTGCATCCCGCTTTTCCCGTTTACCAACAGCGTTTGTCCCCCCTTGGGCCTCCCTCTCGGACCTGACTTGCCGCCTTGGGCCCTCCGTCGGGCGTCTTTGCTCAGCCAGCTCGCTGACACCCTCACCTTGGCTGCGACCCACAGCACATTTACAAGTGCTCAATCTGCGGTGCGTCCCTTGTGGAACCCCTCCTTCGGCTGCTGCACCGGGCGGTCCCGCTGCCTTCTCCCGCCCCTGGGTCGCTGACACCGTCTTGGCTGGGGTCTCGGGTGACCGCTCTGTGCTTTTCTCGCCCCGGACAGGCTGGGAGATCAAGCAGTCGGACGGCTTTGAGCCGCCCATCGCTGGTCAGCAGCACCAGTGCGTCTCGATCCTTCTGCCTGTCGCTCGATCCTGACCCATCCCGTCTCGAGCAACGTTGTCCTGACCTACGTCTGCGTGTCTGTCCGCACAACGACAGGTATGGCCCAGGCGGGAGCTACCCACCCAGTCAAGGCATGCCCAAACCAGGTCGCTGAGCGGTGTACGTCGACGAGGATGTCATTGTTGAAAGGATGGGCTCCTGAGACGAGGGAGGAGCTGGGGTTGAAGAGTGTGCGCCGCCCATGGAGGAGAGAGGGCCTGTTGTTTTCCTTTCGCTGCTATTCCCACCACCTCCTGCCCTGTCGCCGATCGATTGACCCATGTAGCATGCGCCGAGATCCCATGACGCTGCCTGCTTCCCCCTCGTACAACGAGCGCTGCCTGCTTTGCGCGAGGGCAGTCGACCGACAGCTCGTTCCTGCTGCGCACGTTTCATCGCCCGTCTGGCTCGCGAGCTCTCAGCTGCCGACGCTTCCGACCCCAACTCCCTCTCTCTGACCCTCATCGCGCCATCCTTCGCCCCGACCCGCCCTGCTTGGAAAGGCGATCGGGCACCTCCAGTCTTTCCTGCCTTCTAGCGGCATCGGGGAATGACCTGCCCGCCAGCCGCAGCCGGGGCGAGCTCGAGCGGGCCTTCTCAGCAGCCAGCGTCGGCCGGTCCGCAGCCTGCAGCTGCCGTCGTCGGTCCCTCTCTTGCACCTCTTCTGTCACTGATGCACTGCAAATCTGGGCTGACTGAAGCTGCTCCGCAATCCTCTGCTGAGCAGACGACCTCGGACTCGTCGTCGCCGTCCGAGCCAGAGCCGAGGGCGACTGTGAGTCGCCGGCCGTCAGCCCTACAGATCGAGCTGCCCCCTCCGCCTCCCCTTGCCGCCCTACTCGCGCCGGCCGACGGCGGCGGCGAGCCCGCACCAGCCGCCAAATCGAAGCGGTCAGGCTCGTTCCGCTCGCTCGGAGGCTCGTTTGGTCGTCGCTCGCGCCCAAAGTCGACGACGACGACGACCTCGTCGACAGCCGACGCCGGCCCACCCAGGCGGTACCCTGCGCCCCTGCCGGCGCTGTCACCCGCGGCTGCGTCGGCCGGCAGGAAGAACCACGACGCCTTGTTCTCGTTCCACCTGCCCCACCCGGCGGCGGTCGGGCTGTCGACCGGGGACGATGGCGAGCAGGCCCGGCAGGCGAGCTCGCTGCCGACGTTCCAGGACGCCTCGGGCGCGCAGGCCGGCGTCGACGAGCCCGGCAGCAGAGGGACGACGATGGACCTCGCGCTGATGCGCATGACGTCCAAGGAGGGCCGTGAGTCTGTTCGCGCGTCCCCTCTGGCTGGACCTTCCGGCGCGGCCTCGCGTGCCAGCAAACTGTCCTCATGCTGATCGTATCCTGGTGGACGTCCGTCCCTCGCCTTCCGCCAGCTCTGTGAGTCGTCGACAAGGCCTCTCACCACGGCCCTCGCCATCCCCAGCCTTCTGTACGCGCGCCCCTGGAAAGCTGACCCTCCCTCCCTCCCCTTCACCTCCCCCGGCGCACAGCGACGCCTACCTGCCTCAATCCGGCCCCAACGCGTTCCACACCCAGGCCTACCTGCCCTCGTCCATGTCGTACCCCGTCCCGCTGCACGCCGCCGCCGTCGCGGCCGAGGCCGAGGAGGTGACGCGCGACGACTACGACCGCATCGGGCGGATCGGCGGGAGGACCGGCGTGGGCTGGATCGCTTGCTGCACCGGCATAGTCTTGTTCACCTGCACCGGTCTGTCCCCTGGCCCTGACCCTTCCTCTGCAGCCGTCGGCAGTCGGCGGCGCGGCAAGGCTGACTCCCCTCCCCTCCTCCCGGGGCTGGCGCTTGGCACACAGATTGCTGCTGCTGCTGTTGCTAGCAATCCCACGGATCTGCAGTTTTGGGCTCATCGCCAGCTTGCGAGGGGCGGCACCTCATCGCTCGCCTCTTGGTTCCCGCCGAGCATCTCGGTTGGCTTGGCTCTCTCCATCCCGTCGCTCGCCCCTGCCGGGTCCCCCATCCCCACCAAGCAATCCACCGCTGGTACACATTTCGTCCAGCCTCCGACGGCTCTTGTCGCCCGCCCCTCCGAAACCTCCCATATCCGCCTCCATCTCGATACCCTCACCCTAGCGCACTTGTCGATCCATGCGCTCGCTCAGCGCCCGCAACTGGCACGCGACAGAACGCGTTGCGCTGGCGCACGCGCGCCTCGTGCCTCGACCAAACCCGACGCTGCGAGGTACTCAGATGGGGAAGAGGGTGGGTCATAAAAAGTCGTCACACGGTAGCCCGGTCAGTTCGAAACGTTGTCGCCTCCTCAGCTAGCCGCCGCTGGACTGCGTGCCGGCGCGTCACTGTTGCTGGCGACCACAAGCGGCGCCTCAGCCCCGAAGTTGAGGCCGTCGATCGTCCGGATGATGAGGTCGAGGTTCTCGAACAACGAATTGACGTTCATCCGGAGCAGGCGCAGCGTCGTCGTCTCGATCGTGCTGGTCGTTTCGAAGAAGGGAACATCAGCGAGAGCTCGGGCAGGCAGCTGCAGCGAGATTGCCGAGGGAGGGGGGGGGACAGACATCGCCAGCCCGTCGAAGACCTCGTCCATCGTGACGCGCACCTCGTCCGGGTGGCGCTCGCGGTCGACCTGCAGCGCTCGCTTGACGATGGTCGCATGGGACGGCGAGGCGAGCGGGATCGAGAAGCGGCTGCTCTCGTGTCAAGCAAGCAGGAGGAGGCATCAGCTCAGCCGCACGAGGAGCGGAGGGCCAGGCGGGCAAGGGCGAGACCGACATGGAATGAAGCTTGGGCTGCTGGTCGATCATGTTCGTACCCGTTTGAGAAGGAGGAGAGCAGCTTGTGAGAAACGTCTGGGCGTGGGGAGGAAGACGAGAGCAGGCGAGGTCAACGTCGGGAGGGGACAGAGGAGCACAGGTCCGACGAGCCGCCCCTGACGTCGTCGACCTTGCCACCGTCCTACCTCGATAACCCATCGAACGATCCACCTCGAACAGGAATTTTGTCCAGAGGCACGTCAGCCGTGCCCTCGCTCCGTCCGATTCAAAGCCTCTCTGCGCGCGCTTAGCAGTCCAAGGACGATGGCGGACCGCAAGCCGCTGCTCCCGCAGCACCGCTACTCGCTTGGCCAGGCCAAGATCGCCTTCCCTTCGGTCGGCCAGCCGCCTGCCTCGTCGTCGCCGTCTACAACAAATGTGGGCGGATCGGCAGGTCGCTCGTCGTCCGCCGAGGGTATGGGAGCCATGTCACCCCCGCCGGAACGCAAGCCGGGCTTGCCCAAGGTCTCGCGCGAGGTCCGTGTCCCTCTCCACCTCCACCTGCACCCTGCACCTGGCCCGGGCGCAGCACTTGAGCTTGGGCAGGGTAGGACAGGCCATTTAGTCTCATGATCGCTGTCTGACCCCTCCATCTCTCTTCAACTTTGCGCCTTCCTCTCGTCTTCTCTCTCTACCGTCGCTCGGTCGCACTGGGCAGTGCCTCTGGAGCGAGGTCAAATGCTACGGACGGCACATCGTGCCCGTCATCCTCGTCAACTTGCTGCTGATCGCCGTCTTCCTCTCGGTCTACTTCACCCGATGAGCGTCGCCCGCGACCCTCATGTTGGCGGACGTCCACACTTGTCCCATCAGCCGTCAGTCAAGTCCTGCCTGTGACGACGCTCAGGTCGACCTGCCTTCATCGCGACTCGCTGCCCTGCCGTCGGTCGCAGCAGCGCCCCCCTCCCGCAACCCGATCCTCCTTCTCCTTCCCGACCCGGACTGTATCATCATCCTTTCTCCAGTCGATGAGGTTCATACTGGCTCCCTGTCCCTCCGTCATGGGCGATTGTACACGGTCTCATGTGATCCGCTTGTCTGCACGCGCGCGGGAAGGGGACACGATCGGCTCGGACCAGACCGCCTGCCGTCATCGCCACCGGAGATCGCGGTCCTGTCAGCCGGAGTCGCAGCGACAGGAGAGAGAGAGAGAAGCGGAAGGAACAGATACACACGACAAGCTTCGGTTTGTCGCCTGCTTGGCTGGAAGCGTTGTTGGGCGCGACCTGGGGCGCGGCCAATGGCGGGTTGACGAAGCGCGCGAGGCTGTCGATGACGGCCAGGTCGACGTTCCAAGCCTCGGCGACGCGCTGGACTTCCTCGGGCGTGTGAGCGTCCCGCCGGGCGGCGAGTAGGGCGACGAGCGATACAGCGTCGAGCCGGTTGTGCGTCTCGGCCTCGGTCGGCATCCTGTCAAACGGCGAGCCGGAAGGGAACGAGACGGGGTCGAGCGTACGCCGGCGAAGCAAGTCCTGGGCCGGGTTGGGCTGGCTCTGCGCCCCGAGGAGCCCATGTCGAGTGCATCGTCAGCGGCTGTCCATTATGAGCCAGACAGACAGTGTAGATGAGACGCACGGATTGCGGGCCTCGGAAGGTGGCCTGACCGTCCTGGATCGACACCTGCCCGAGCTCGGCCAGCTTGGACAGGAAGGCCGGGTCGCGTCCGCCCGATCGCTCGAGCTCTGCGAGATGGTCCAGCGCGCCCGCCAGGAGTCAGCTCGGGCAGGTCAGTCTGCAACAGCCACAGGGGTATGGAAAGACGGCGCACCGTCTGGCCGGCTTTCGGTCTCCAGCTGAGCAGGACCCGACGCTGAAGCTGCCGTCGAGCCGACCGGGGTGGTACTAGGAGAACTCCGCGCGGTCGGGAAGGTCGTCGGAGGAGGGGTAAAGTTGACGCTGTCGCGAGAGATGGAACCGGCGGACGGATAGGCCTTCTTGGCCGCCTTGGATGCGGAGGAGCCCATGGGTGTGCCTACGTGAGGGGAG
This sequence comes from Cystofilobasidium bisporidii, assembly GCA_014825535.1. NCBI lineage: Eukaryota > Fungi > Basidiomycota > Tremellomycetes > Cystofilobasidiales > Cystofilobasidiaceae > Cystofilobasidium > Cystofilobasidium bisporidii. The sequence continues at coordinate 16,342 of MVAK01000136.1, forward strand.
CGGACGCAGGAGGGTGGGCGAGATGCGATGGTCGTTCGGAGGGCGAGGCCGGTTGGCCCGTCCCTGCCCTGCAGGGCGGATGAGCCGAGGCGAGCTCAGCTGCCCCTTCGACGGTCACCTGCACCCCTCCTTAACTTCCCACAACGCCCGCTCCGCATGTCGCTTGACATCGACTGGTCGCTCCTGTCGGACGCAGCTTTGACGAGCGGCATCGTCGACGCCTTCAACCGCTACCTCGCGACGGCGGACCGGCCGTCGTTCCTGGGACCGATCAGCGTCGGCTCGTTCGACTTTGGAACGCAGGCGCCCGACGTCGAGGTCGTCGGCCTCGGCGACGTCTACCCAGACTTTCTCGAGGCGGACGAGGACGGCGGCGAGATTGAAGGCGAGGAGGATGCCGACGAAGGCGGCTCTCACGACTCGATGGTGCTTGGTGTTGGCATGGGCGGCGGCAGCAGGTGGCAGGACGGGATGAGCAGCGCGGCCGGCGGCGGCAGGGCGTCGAGGGGCTGGTCCGGCGCTGGCTCGCACCCGACCCTCGGCGCCCAGCCGCCCTTCCAGGACGTTTTCGGTCGTGGCACGCCGTCGCAGCAGCAGCAGCAGTCGTACTCGGCAGCGGACGACTCGTTCTCGGCCGCTGGCGGCCGGGCGCGCTCGTCCGGCAGCGCGTTCAACCAGCCGCCCCGGACGCCTTTCACCAACCACCGGCCGTACCTCGCCGGCATGTATACGAGCCACAGCCCGTTCCCGTCGCGGGTCGGCCTGAGCAGTGCCTTGCCAACGCCTATGGCAACGCCGTTCATCAGCCGCAACCCGTCGTATGCGTCCATCCCTCATGCCGGCGTGTCGCGCGGCGGCTCGCCTTCGTCGCACCTGGGCGCGCACGACGTCAACTCGACGCCGCCGGACGAACGTCCCCCGCCTCCGCCTCCGAGCGCGAGCGGCGTACCGTCACTCCAGCTGCACGTCCGCGTCCACCACCAGGCCGACATCCGCTTTTCGCTACAGACGACGCTGCTCATCAACCACCCGTCGCCGGCCTTCATGTCGCTGCCGTTGACGTTGACCATCACCGAGGTCGAGGTCGACTGGCACCTCGTGCTCGCGTACCAGGCCGAGTCAGAGCGACCGTCTTCTGGCTCGCGGCAGACGCAAGCGGCGGCCGGGCGACGCGTCCACCTCTCGATCCTCGACCCGCTCGACCCGTACGGCCCGCCTGCGCCCGGAACGACGACGCCGCCACCGATACCGCACCTCGGCGAGAACAAGACCCCGCCAGCGGGCGAGCGCCTGATCCCGCGCATGTCGATGGAATCTTCCATTGGACAGGAGGGCGAGCGAGTGCTGCGCAACGTTGCCAAGGTCGAGCGGTGCGTCTCAATGTTCTCAGCTCCAGCGTCTGCCTCGCGCCGCACCTTTTACCATGGCTGAGACCTCGACTTCCCTCCCTCGGCTCACAGCTTCGTCCTCAACCTGATCCGCAAGATGATCGTCGACGAGCTCGTCTTTCCTAATTTCCAAACGATTGCGCTCTGACGACGTCTCGACCTGCGCCTCGCCCGGCGCTCCCTTTGTCCGCCCCCCAACCATCTCCCCTGCATCTCGCCCGCTCGCCCCTCGACGCCGCTACGCACTCGCACCACATCGCACACTTCGTTACGTTCTCTGTTGTATTGATCCCGGCTGGGCATTGTCCCCTTGTCGTCGTCGTTCTTGCGGGGGTGAGCGCGCCGAGAAGAGAAAAAAAGGGGCTAGAGGTCTGTGCGCGAGCACGGGGCTGACGCTCCCCTTCAGGCCCTCTTCGACCGCCTCCTCGAGCTCGAAACGACCCCCATCGACGACGATTTTTGGCTAGCTTTCCCCTCCTGCTCGCTGACCATCACTCTCTCGACCGAAAATCAACCGGCCTGTCAGCACACTTGATCGCCGTTTGATCATCCCCCCCCCCGCCGCTTCTACCCCGCCTTTCGCTCGTCGCCGCTCCTGTCCTAAAGCCCAGCTCGGTGAGCTCGCCCACTCGTCAGCTCCTGAAGCTGCATGTCACCTCGCTGACCTGTCCGTTTCTGCCCTTTCTCGCTTGGCCTGCCTCATCGCTGCCGATGCCCTTGACCAGGCTGCCTTCAACCCCCAACCCCGCGGCGACCCCGATGTCCCCTCGCTTTCCTTCTTCGCCTCGCCCCTCTTCGCCGGCCTTCGTCGCGCGGAGCTTCCTCTGGCGCTCGGCTCGTCAGACGGGTCGCTGGCCGATCCTCTTTGCGCTGCTCTGCGTGCTTGCTCTCGCAGAGGCAGCGTGGCAGGTCGCGATGTGGCCGCGAGGCACGGAGGGGCTGCGGACGACGTTGGTTCTCCTCGATTCGCAGCACCCATCGGGTGCGCCTGAAGAGCAGACGCATCCCATCATCGGACTCATGCATGATGCCGAGCAGAGGTACTGCCCCCCCCCCCTCCCCGCTGCCGCGTCCCGGTGTAGCCCTCTTGCCCGGGACCTTTGGCCGACTGACTCGCCTGGGCTCGACCACTAGATGGCTTTCGCAGCATGCCCGGCAGAGTCGAACGCTCGAGGCTGCGGTCGCAGAGTACCGCCGGGTGAATCTTGCACTTGCCTGCCTTGAACTCTATAGTGGCTGTCCTCTGATCTCTCCGACACACTTATCCGGCTGCAGCGCTACGATCGTTCTCCGCCGGCCGGCTTTGACGCCTGGTTCGCCTGGTCGCAGGCGCACGGAGTCCACTTTGTTGACGAGTACGACCGGCTCGAACCCTCGATCGCCGCGTTTGGTGGCCTGTCGCCTGCGCGTATCCGGCGCGAGCTCGAGGCACTCGAGCGCGACCACCCCACGATCGACGAAGGCACGCGCCGCTTCGGTATCAAGGTTGAGGGCGGACGGTGTGTCGGGCGTGGCCAGGAGCATTGGGCACAAGATATCGGGACCAGTAGGCGTAGCGGCTGGGAGTTCTGCGAGGTGCGGAGAACGCCTCCTTGCACAGCTTGCGTTCCCTGTCGGTGTCGGGAGACGCCCACTGAACCTGCCTTCGCTTTGACGCTCTCTACAGGCAATCAAGGACGTCGTGCACCTGATTCCCGACACACCTGAGTTCATTTACTCTGTCCGTCCCTGACCATCCGCACCGTTTTTTGGTCTGCACGCTGCAACTCAGGTTCTGACCGGATACGCTTGCTTCGTTTGCAGACGGACGATCTCGGTCTCACGACGCTGTCTTTTGAGCAGCTGCAGCACTTGCGCGAGCGCTCCAAGTCGGGCGACAGGGCGCCCATCGACTTTGAGCACGCCCCGTTCATGAACGAGTCGCTGCTGCCGCGCTCGCGCGAAACGGGGTACTTCGCGACGGCACTCGCTTGCCCGCCCGACTCCCCCGCGCGGCGCTCGCGCGAGGACCTCATGTCGGGCCAGATCGTCTGGGACGACTCGACGTCCCACTATGCGCTGCCCGACGCGGTCGGCGGCTTTATTCACGACGCGGCAAAGGCACAAGACCCGTGCTTCAACGCCGAGATGCGCAAGGTGGCCGCGCCGTTTCTCCAGGTACGTCGTCACTGGCCGTGGCTGTACGCCTCCCATTGGACGCAACCGGGCGCTGACCCGACCTCGCACTCGCTTCACACGTAGTTCAGCCAGGTCAGCTCTGTGACAAATCCGACGGGCCGGCCCCGCACCACCGTGGGTTCACTCTGATTGTCTGACCCCTGGAAAGACCTGCCCTCGCTGACGCGAGTGGACGAGCGTCTCAGATGGAGCCTCGCTTCTCACAAAGCAAGCTACCGACCCAGGTGCGCCGAACTTTGTTGTATACTGTCGCTCATCAGAATATCACAGCCGCTTACCCACCCTCCACCCCCTGCTCCTATAGATCGACTGGCTAATTCCCCAGCTGTACGAGTACCCGACGATGCATGACCGGCTGCCGGACGATCACTCGCCACCGCCATGGGACGAGCGACAGACAAAGGTCGTCTGGCGCGGACAGTTGACGGGCGTGAGTCTGGTCATCGCACCCTTAAGCGACCGAGCCCAGAGATCGGACGCTGAACGACCCTCTCGCTGTTTCAGGTCTTCTACCCAGGTGCGTCCGCCGCCCGACTCGCCCGTCTTGATCCGCTGACGTCCTGACAACATCGACACGCTCAGGTAGTCACACGATCGGAGGTGCGTCCTGGTCTCGCCCGGAAATGGTCCTTGAGGATTTTCAGTGACAGCCTCTTTGCGCGCTCGTTCCCTCGGCAGGCGAATGGGAGGAAGGTACGCGCATCTCGTCTCTCGCCCGACTCAAAGGCGATCGCTGACTCTCTCGGCTCGCCTTGCAATTCTCCCACCTTCAGCGCAGCGCATGCGCCTGCATCGCCAGTGCAACGACGCCATCGGCTGGGAGGACTACGTCTACGCGACGGCGCCGTCGAACGGGTCGGTCCTTCGGCGCGGTACGAGCTTGCGCCGCCACCTACTCGACTGGTACGACGTCGGCCTGACGTCGCACCCCGACTGCGGTTACGACGCCTGCGCCGCCATCCACCGCTTGTTTGAGGGCCCCCGCGCGCCGTATCAGTGGAAGCCGTTCGAGACCCACTACGAGCGCTTCAAGTTCATCCTCGACATCGACGGCTTTGGATGGAGCGGGCGCTTCCGCGACCTGCTGCGGACCGGCTCGGTCGTCATGAAGGGTGGGCTCTTGGTCCCCTCAGCATCTTTGCCTCCTTCACGCTGATCCGCTCGTCGATGCCGATTCTCCTACCCAGCGACGGCCTTTCCGGAGTTCTTCAGCGACTACCTCCAGCCGTGGTATCACTGTCGGGCCCCTTCCCCCCTGCCGTTCACACCCGTCTCGCTTGATTGCTCACCCTCATCCCCTCTTTTGGTGCTGCCGCCGCCGCAGACGTGCCCTTCAACCTCGACGCGTCCGACCTGCCCTCGCTCATGGCCTTCTTCGCCGGCTCGCCGACCTCTGCCACCCACGCCGGCGCACACGACGCGCTCGCTCGGGCGATCGGCGAGCGCGGGCGCGAGTTTGCCGCGCTGTACTGGCGGACCGAGGACGTCCAGGCCAACCTGTGGCGCGTCCTGCTCGAGTACCGGCGGGTGTGGGCCGAGGAACCTGGCTCGATGGACTACGTTGGCTGATGCCATTTGGAAGCCTCGAGGTTGGGCGAGGTGGCGGTGTTTTGAGGGGGGGGGGGGGGGGGAAAGAGGAGCGGCTGAATGCACTTGGATGCGCAAACTTGACTTTCCACGACGCGCGCTGCGAGTGAGCGAGATAGGGAGGCATGCATGCAAGGTGGGTGCAGAGAGAGAGGATAGAGGCGGAAGAAGAGAAGGCCGTTACAAGAAGGGGACGGGGAGGGTCGTGCAGAGGGTGGGGAGGGAGGCGGCGAGGACAGCCGTGCGGGCAGTCGGCCGGGTGCGAGGCGAGGGCGAGGGAGAGGGGGGAGGAGGGGGACTCTACTCGAGGCCGACCGACAGCTTGATGCCCATGCACGCCATCTCGGCGGCAAAGTAGCGGAAGACGTCTGCGGCAGAGCAATCAGAGCGGGGTCAGGGGGTCAGTGCTCAGGGATCGGAGGCGACGTAGCTGGGAGCGCAAGGGGGAGGGAGGAGACGGACAGGGCACGGCGATGACGTCCATGTCGTTGCCGGGACCGATGCCGCCCATGACGAGGTTGTTCTTGGGCACCTGGAGCCGGAGGTCCTCGGAGCCCTTGGCCGCCTCGCCCTCGTGCCGGCAGACGCGGCAGTGCTCGCCACCCGAGAGCTCGACCGCGTCGAGGTCGTACCCGAGCGAGATCATGGACCCGCACGAGCGACAGACCCACGCCGTCGTGTAGTCGGAGCAGTTCATGAGCCGGTCCTGGAGCAGGAACGAGGTCCCGTGCGCGAGCAGCGCGTCGCGCTCCATCTCGCCGAACCGGATGCCGCCCTGGCGCTTGCGGCCCTTGACGGGCTGGCGGGTGAGCGGGTCGACCGGACCGGTCGTCCGCACCTGGAACTTGTCGTTGACCATGTGCCGCAGCCGCTGGTAGTAGACGAGGCCGAGGTAGATGTCGGCCGTGAACTGCTCGCCCGTCACGCCAGAGTACATGGGCTCGTTGCCGTGGTAGTTGAAGCCGGCCGCGAGCAGCTGCTCGCCAAAGTACTCGACCGGCGTGTCGTCGTCCGAGAACCTGAGAAGAAGGTGGGTGAGGGGGGGGGGGGGGCAAAAGTCAGCGAAAGTTTCGGACGGAAGAGCCGAAAAGGCGAGGCGAAGGGGGGGACCGACTTGAACGGCGTGCCGTCCTGGGCGAGGCCGTGCATCGCGCCCGACTTGCCGGCCATCGACTCGATCAGCATGCCGATCGTCATGCGCGAGGGGAACGCGTGGGGGTTGATGATGACGTCGGGCTGCATCCCGCTCTCGGAGAAGGGCATGTCGACCGCGGGCCACTTTTGCGAGCAGACGCCCTTCTGGCCGTGGCGCGAGGAAAACTTGTCGCCGATCGTCGGCGAGCGGGGGATGCGCAGCTTGACGTGGATCTTCTGGGCCTCGCTGTCCCCCGCGTCGGCGCCGAGGACGCGGACCTCCTCGACGTAGGCCACCTCGTCGCCCTTGTACTTGTGGATGACCGTCTTGCCGGTCGCGTCGTTGACGTGGGCGGCGAGCGCGCAGCCGGGGGTCAGGCGGATCCCGACGAGCGGGTAGCCGTCGTCGTCGACCGTGTCGCGGACCGGGTTGGTCGCCTTGACGTCGGGCCCGAGCCCAAAGTGATCGACGGCGGCCGACGACGACGACGAGCCCCGGCCGCCCTTGAGGTCGACGATCTGGGCCTTGTAGACGGTGCCGTAGCCAAAGCCGCGCTCGTGGGCGCTCTTGTTGAGGATCATGGCGTCCTCCATGTCGTAGCCCGTGTACGAGATGACGGCGACGACGGCGTTGGTGCCGTTGGGGAACAGGTCAAAGCCGTACTTGTTGTGGAGCTCGGGCCGGACGATCGGCGTCTGCGGGCTCTGGATGCGGTACATCTTGTTGTCGGTCCGCTTTGACAGCGCCGTCGAGGGCGTGCCCATCGTCTGCTTGCCCATCTGGCACTGTGAGCGGCGCAAGGGAGGGGGCGGGAGGGTTTCCGAGATCGACGAGGGGTCAGCCAAAGCTGCGCCCGACCTGGGACAAGCCTTTGGCGCACAAGCAGGGAGGGGGGGGGGGGGGGAAGCGTGGAAACAAGGAGAAGGTGGCGACGACGGACCTGGTACATGTTGCGCGGGCTCTGGTTGAAGTCGGAGAAGGGCGTCATGTTGGCGATGACCGAGAGGATCGAGGTCGGGTCGAGCTCGAGGTGGCTCTGGCGCCAGCCGCGCTCCTTGCCCTTGAAGGGGGGCAGGCGCTCGAGCTCGCCGTCGACGCAGGCGACCTCGAGGTAGACCTGCTCAAACGTCCCGAGGTGGTCCGTCTGGCCGTTCTCGAGGAACCGGACGGGTCGCATCATGCGGGCCCTGCCGGCGAAGAGGAACAGGCCCGGGTACTGGCCCCCCTTGGAGGGGGGGACGTAGCCGATCTCGAGGTCGAGCGGGACGCCGTGCCGGCCCTCCGTCTTCCACAGCCGGAGGGCAAACGCCAGGCGCTCGCACAGGGCCGGCGAGGCAAACCCGACGATGCGCCCGTCGAGCTGGACGACGAGGCTGGCCCGGCCGTCGACCGTCGTCGAGGCAAACGCCTGCGTCATGCCGAGGGCCGAGAGGAGCGAGGGCACGTGCGTCGCGGGCAGGGCCGAGGTGACGATCGTGCACGTGTGCGAGAGGTGGTTGAGCAGGCCGCAAGGGGAGCCGTCCGGGGTGTGGACCGGGCAGAGGAACCCCCAGGCCTCGGGCAGGAGCTTGCGGACCGTCGTCGTCTTGAGCTCGGCAAAGAAGGCGCCGCGGTGGATGCAGCGGAAGTGGGCGAGGTAGCGGTAAAAGTTGAGCTTCTCGGCGACGATCGTGTAGCCCGACGTCTGCTGCAGGTCGAGCCCCGTCGGCGAGACGAGGTTGCCCGTCGCGAGAAAGTAGGCCATCTTGTGACCGACGTCAAAGTTGACCTTGTGGATCGTCTTGGCAATGTAGCGGTTGTCGAAAAAGTCGACGCCGGCGGCCCCCCGCCGGACGTCCTGGCGGATCTGGGCCGCGACCGCGCTGACGGCCTCGTCGAGCTTCTCCTTGATGATCATGCCGTACAGGAACCCGGGCAGGAGCACCTCCTGGTGCTGGGGCGAGTCGGGGTTGTCGGCGCACGAGGCGTTTGACACGAGCGAGTAGAGCTTGCGCAGCATGAACCTGGAGAGGGGGGGGGGGGGCGCGCAAAAGGAAAGACGACAAGGCAGAGGTGCGCGTGTCAGTCAGCAAGGCAAGAGCGAGCAAGACCCCAGGGGAAGGAGAGCGTGAGCGCATCGGCAAGAGGGACCCCGCGCGCGCGCGCGCATGGGCAAGAGGAAGGGGACCCGCGAAAGGAGAAACGCACAGCAGCATGCGAAACTTGTCGCGCGGACTGGGCAGGTGGACGAGGACGACGCGCTCGATGAGCCAGCTGCCGACGCGCTCGTCTTCCCAGTCCTCCGGGACGCCGAGGACGATCCTGAACTTGCTGCCGAGGTAGCCGAGGCACTGCCTGCCCGTCTGCAGGCCGTAGGCCTTGAAGCCGCGGAGCAGGAGCTCGACCCGGTCCGTCAGGAACGTGTTGTCCTCCTCGCCCTGGACGAGGCCCTGGAAGATCTCGAGGTCGGCGGCGTCGACGAGCGCCTTGAGGACGAGCATCAGCGGGATCATGTACTCGTTCTTGCGCCAGGCAAAGCGCAGGGTCGCGCCACCGGTCGAGAGGTAGTGCAGCGTGTTGGTGACCGAGGTCTGGTCGGGTCGGACGCAGCGGATCTGGGTGCCGAACGCCGTGTAGCCCGGCCCGCGCTTGGCGAACGACGGCCGGAGGAGCGAGATGACGTGGTGCCGGCGGGGGAGGATGAGGAACCGGACGAGCTTTTCGTTGCCGTTGACGATGAAATAGCCGCCGAACGACGACGACTCTTCGGCGTGCTCGACGAGCGTCTGAGCCGACGCCCCTTTGAGGTTGCAACGGTTCGACTGTGGCCAGCGCGAACCAAGGCGAAGGAAGGGTGGGTCAGACCTCTGGGACCCTCGCTGCCAGACTGACCGGCGTGCCAGGACGCAAGCGGGACAGCAGCAAGCAAACGCACCTTGACCATGATGGGCAGCTGGCCGAGCTCGCGCACCTCGTCGTTCTCGGGCCCGCCGTTGACCGACCAGACGATCCGGGCCGTCATCTTGCTCCGGTACGAGCTCATGCGCTCGCGCGCCTCGGCCGGGTAGACACGGCGCTCCTTGGCGAGCTTGTCCCGGTCGGGTACGAGCGGGCGCGAGACCGAGACGTCTGCTATGCGGACTGCAGTGCGCCGGGCAGGCGCGAGAGAGAGAGGCGCTCGTCAGCGGACAGCGCAGAGGGTTGGGGCCGGTGCAAAAGGAGGGGACGGAAGGAAGGAAGAGGCGGGCTCTTTCTCTCCCTCCCTCCCTCCCTCCCTCAAAGCCTCGCACACGCAGCGCCCGCCCAGAGTCAAGGGGAGCAGACGCACTGCTGAGCCGGTTGCCGGCCGCCTTGACCGTCGTGTCAAACACGACCTTGTCGCCGATGTCCCTGACGGCGAGGCCGAGCAAGCCGCCGCCGCCGGTCGGCTCGGCCGCGCTGTCGTCGAGCAGCGCGTTGAACGAGTCAATGTGCGGCTTGACGAGCTCTTCGAGCGCGGGCACGTCGGGCTCGCCGGGGGGAGGGAAGCGGAAGCGAGCCTCGCGCGAGAGGGTGTGGAACGAGTGCTTGGAGGTCGAGGTGGTTGACGGGGTCAGGATGGTCGACGAGGTTGAGGACGAGGCCTCGGGGGGCGGTGGCGGCGGCGCGGGCGACATGGGCGGGCGGGCCGGAAGTCGCGCGAGAGGTCGCAAGGGCGGGTGGCAAGTCGAGTGTATGCGCCCCAGGTTGGCAGGGCAGGGCGGCAGGGCAGGGCGGCAGGGCAGGGCGGCAGGGCAGGGCAGGACAGGGAGAGGGAGGGGAGCCGACCGACCGACCGACCGTCCAAAATCTCCCTCTGCCTCCGAACCGGGCTCAACCGGGTCTCGAACCGGGCGATCGGTCTGCCTTGCCTCGGTCGGTCCGTCCGTCTCTCCCTCTCTCCCTCCCTCTGTCCCTCTGCAGGCACACACACACACACACACACAGCCATGGGTCAGTCACTCGTCGCCTGCCTGCCTGCAGGAGACACACCAGCTGACTCATCCCCCGTCGATGACAGCCTCTCCTCCGCCCGTCGGTCGATCGACCCGGTCTCGGCCTTCGCTCCCGCCCTCTTCCTACCCCATCACCACCCCTTCCTCCTCCTCCACCCGCTCCACCCCCAACCTCTCCTCCGCCACCCTCGCACCCTTGTTACCCCCACCCACCACCTCACTCGACTCGCCTCAGAGCGCCAACGCCCTCGCCCACGCCCTCTACACCCAGAGCCTGCACGGCCTGACCTCGTCCTCCCGCCGGCGCAGGACCAAGAGCTCGGGCGAGCAGGCAGCCGAGCCGATGATGGCCGCTCTCGACCACGACGTCAAGCCCAGGGCAAGGGCGGCCGTCGTCAAGGCGGAAGCCGCGGACGAGGATGATGATGTCGACGACGACGACGCGACGCCGGCTGCTGCTGCTCAAGCAGACGACGAGGCCCAGCCGAGGGTCGAGTTGGCCGACGGCGCCGATGTGGCTGCTGCTGCCACCAACGACGATGACGACGACGCTGCTGCTGCTGCAGAGAACGACCAGGACGAGGACGCGGACGACGACGACGACGACGAGGATGGCTCGAGCTCGGCCGAGGAGGCTGAGATCACGCGCTGCGTCTGCGGCATCACCGGTGCGTTGTATCGTGGTCTCTCCCTTTCCACCCCCCTCTTGTCGCCTGCTCCTCCCTTCCCTCCTCGCCTTCCTCGGCTCTGCGCGCCCAGCTTTCCCCCCTCCGCCTTCAAACGCACCAAGGCCAGCATCCTCCAAGCAGCCGCCCTCGACATCGAGCTGACCCTCCCCTTCCTTTGAACCATTCTCCATTCTCTCTCCTGCGATGCTCGTTGACAACACCCGCCTCTCCTCCGACGACGGCCTTCACCTGCGCTCCAGAGTCGGACGACATGATGATTCAGTGCGACACGTGCAACGTCTGGCAGCACGGCAACTGCGTCGGGATCCCGACCGAGGAGGAGACGCCGGACGGTGAGCGACCCCCCCCCCCCCCTTTCCTTGCCTGCCTCGTCCAACCGGCTCCGGCAAGCCAGAGCGCGGGATCTCAGGCTCGCTCTGTCCAGCCGGGGCCCGAGTCTCGACCTTCATCCTTCCAAGCTGACGCGTCCCCCCTTGGACCCTCCCTCCGTCCGATTGAAAGAGTACTACTGCGAAAAGTGCCGGCCCGACCTGCACGTGACGCTGAAAAAGTGGACGCGCTCGCGCGGCCGGGGGGGCATCTTCCTCCCGCCCTCGCCGGCGGACCTCGCCCGGCTGCGCGACAAGGACGACCCGAACCCGCCCAACCAGTCGAAGCGGTGGACGCACGACCTGCCTGGGCTGGCGGCTCGGGAGGACGAGGCGTGGGAGAGCACGGAGGACGGCGGTGGTGGGGGTGGAGGTGCGGGTGGGGGTGCGGGGAGCAATGGGGGTGGGGGGGAGAAGAGGGGCAGGCGGAGCAGAGGCAGCGGAGGGTTGCCCGTGTTGAAGGGCAAGGCAGAGAGGAGCAACAGCGCAGCCGTCGCGGCTGCTGCTGCTGCTGCTGCTGCTGCGGCCGCTGGTGGTGGTGGTGGTGGTGGTGGTGGTGGTGCAGGCCCGTCGACGTCGACAGCCAGCGGTGGACCGGCTGGTTCGACGGCGCCGGGTGCTGCTACGACGACGACGGCCTCCGGCGCGAGCCACAAGGCGCGGGCCAAGCCGCCCTCGACAGCCTCGTCGACCTCGCACGCCGGCAACGCTCCCCCTCACCCTCCCCCAACGACCGGCCTCGCCGGGGGCGGCTCTTCCTCGCGGTCCAAGTCGACCGCCGTGGGGGGTGCCCCCCGCCCTCCGTCCTCCTCGCGCACCTCGCCTTCCCCCCCACCCCCACCCCCGACCGACAAGCTCAAGCGGGCCAAGTCGCCCGTCAAGCGCCGGTCGACTTTGAACTCGCGCCACGCCGACGCCGGGCTCGAGGAGGCGATCCGGGCGAGCCTGATCGAGGCGAACGGCGGGGTGCTGCCTGACAGCTTGCGCGAGGCGGACGAGCGGGCGGCGGCGGCGGCGGCTGCGGAGGAGGACCAGGACGAGGAGGGCGAGGAGGAAGGGGACGGCGAGGGCGAGGACGGTGCGGGAGGAGCCGGGGAGGAGGGCGCCGCCGGCCAGAGGACCTCGACAACCACCCGCGGCGGCGGACGACGGTCGGGCGGCAAGAAGGCGAGGTGCGTCTCGCGCTGTCCACCCTTTCTGCTTCATCCTCTGTCGGTTCCCCTCCCCTCCTTCCGCTTGGCTGAACCACCTCTTGCTCCTGCACCCCGGCCTCGCAGCTCGACAAAGTCCGAGTCGAACGCAGGCGACGCCCCCCACCCCTCGTCGAGCGCCGCAGCGACGTCCGGCGCCAACGGCAGCTCTTCTACGGCAGCGACGGCGGCGGCGGGCGCAGCGGTCGTCGCGGGCCAGAAGCGGGCGCGGTCCGACGCGCCGATGGGCGGGCGCAAAGGCAAGAAGGCCAAGCGCGAGCCGCTGCCCGTCATCCCGGACGGTGGGTCCCAGCCGTTATCCTCCTCTTGCCCCTTCCCCAGAGTCAATCGCGCACGCTGGCTGCTGACTCTCGATTGGTTGCTCGCTCGTGCTCGCAACGCCAGTGGACGCCGATGGAGCCTCGACCGACCCGACCTCGGCCGCCGGCGCTGCCGCCCCAGCCCAGCAGCCTGCGCCGGCGCCGACCAAGGTCAAGCACCCCAACCAGTACACCTACCGGCCAAAGGGCACCGGCGGCGGCTTGTCTGCGTCTGGGGCCAACGGTTCGCCGACCAAGCCCAGGTTCGGCGAGGCCGCCGGCAGGCACCGAGCCGGCGCTGGAGGCCGGTCCGGCACGCCGCTGACCAACGGCGAGTCGGGCTCGCACCACGCCGGCGGCAGCGGCGGCGGCGGCGCATTCTCCTCCTCGTCGTCCCGGGCGTCTGGGCCAACCCTCTCGTGGGGCCTGCCCGACCACCTCTCGCACCTCGCCTCGTCGATCCTCCCCGGCCCCCACCCGATCCCCCTCCGCGTGCCCGCCGTGAGCCTGAGCTCGGCCTCGGGCGAGGTTGCGCGCGAGGCCCGGGACGAGAACCCGGCGAGGGTCAGGTGGCCCGGCAGGCGCATGACGATTGGCGAGATGCGCAAGCGGGTGCGGGGGATCCTCGACTTTGTCGGCAGGTGGCCGGCGCTCGAGGACGACGAGGAGGCCGAGGAGGAGGGGGAGGGGGAGGGAGGTGCGAACAAGGCCGAGAACGAGGACGACGAGGCGATGCCGGCCGGCGCTGGCGGAGGCGTCTCGGTCGAGGGAACAACCCCCGTCGACGGGCCCCCGACGCAACGCTCGACGACGACGACGACGGGCGACGAGCCCCGTGCGAAGCGCAAGACGCGCGCGGACGAGGTTGAGGAGCTCGTCCGCGACCTGATTGCGTTTGAGCAGCGCTTTGGCGCAGGCGCGGTCGCTGCCGCTGCGGCTGCTGCGGCGGCGGCGGCGAGTGCACCACCGCCTGCAACGCCGGTCGCTTCGGCCAAGGAGGTGCAGGAGGAGCAGCAGCAACAGGCACCGGAGACCGTCAACGAGGGTGGGGTGGTAGACGAGGGCGAGGACGCGCCAATGGCGGACCCGCCTGCGACGATCGACGCGCCGGCCCCCGAGGACGTCCCCTCCGTCACTGCCGAGGTCGACGTCCCGTCGACGGCTGGCGCTGAGCCGTTGGCCTCGCCGCCCGAGGTGGACGGGGCGACCGGCCCGCAGGTCGAGGGCGACGCCGCTGAGCCGATGGACGTCGACGTCGAGGGTGACGCGCCGGCTTCTGCTGCTGCTGCTGCTACTGCTGCTGTCGTCGAGGAGGACCCGCAAGCCGACCCCGCCCCGCCCCTCGATCCCGCGGCGGGTCCAACCTCGTCCGAGCGACCCGACCCTCCGACGACCGACGCCGGCCTTCCTCCAACGCCCTCGGTCGACCCGACGACGACGGCCGCGGCCTTGTCCCCGAGCGCTCGCCCCACCGCCCCCGCGCCCGAACTCCAGTCCGCCAAGGATCTCCCGCCGGCCCTCGCTGCCATGCAGCCCGCGGAGGACATGCTCGCCAGCGCGGCGGGCGCCCCGGCGGCTCTCGAGACCGCACAGGCGCAGGACGCGCCGACGGCGGCGCTCGTCGCCGAGTCGTCGTCCTAGACCCCGCTGCAGCCCATCTCCGAGCCTGCTTCGTCAACCGATTTCATGATGCACATCTCCCCTTTCCTCCGCTGAGCGTCGTCTGAGCGCCATCTTGCTGTGTACTCGACGTGGATCTCGCGAGAGGTGTCGATCTGCGGGGTTCGACACGGCTTGGCTTGGGCACTCTTGTCGCGCGCGCGGGCGTCGTCGCGAGCTCGCCCCTCGTCCCAGCTGGCGTTGACCATCCCTCGACCTCCGCATCGCTCGCGCCCGTCCCCACAACTATCCCAGGCCTCTCTGTCCCCTCTCCACCAGTGGCATTGCAGCCCAGCTATCCTTTGCATGGACCGCGCTTGCTGAAGCTGGCCGTCCACGACCGACCCGAACCCCCCCTTCCCGCCGCCAAGACAGCCACGTCAACAGGCCGGCCTCCCAGCTTCGCGTCCCTCCTCCTCCTCTTCCTGTAACACCTCGTTCCGACCTCGACCGACACCAGGCGATGGACCCGCCTGCTCCACCGCTCGGCGTCTCGTCCTCCCCACCGCCGACACCAACGTCGTTCGCGTTCGACCAGGCCAACGCGACCGTCTCTGAGCTCGCGGCGTCCCTGTCGACGGCGACGCGGCGGGCGTCAAGCGGCACGCCGACGCCGCACGACGGCACGGCCGAGGAGTGGGAGGAGGAGCGCAAGGCGCTCGAGCGCGAGGTCGTCATGGTCGCACAGATTGGCGAGGCGCTGCTCGAGCGTCAGGAGGCGTACCGGCTCAAGACGGAGAAGGAGCTCGACGGGCTCAGGCAGCACGTACGTCGTTTCCCCCCGCTTGCTGTCCTCGCGTCGCAGGAACCCTGGCGAGGGCTGATCCTGCCAACGTTGCCTGCTTCCCTCCTCGCTCGTCGTCTGTCCCGCTTATCTCGCGCGCTGCCTACGCTGCCTTCCGCCTCGAGCAGAAGGACCAGGCCAACGCGCTCCTGATCGAGGCCAACGACCAGCTCCAAGGCGCCCGGCAGACCAACGAGGGCCTGGTCGCGCAGCTCGCCGCGTCGACCCGCTCGAGCACCGCACTGGAGCGCCGGCTGCTGCAGGCGCTGACGTCCCTCACCCTGTCCGACTCGTCGATCGCGACTCTCCGCGCCGAACTCGCCTCGGTCCGGGCGGCGCTGGCCAAGCAGGCGGGCGCGCAGGCGCGCAGCACCGGCTGGGAGGACAAGGTGCGCGCGGCCGACAAGGCGAGGGACGAGAGCAAGGAGGAGCTGGCGGCCGAGCGCCGGCGGCGGGTCGAGAGCGAGCGCAAGGGCCACAAGGCGCAGGAGCGCATCGGTCCGTCCCCCTAGCCCTTGCCCTCCTCGGGGGGCTTCGCGCCCTGCGCGCGAGACAATGAGCTGACCAACGGCGAGGCGTACGCGCGCGCGCGCAAACGACATGCAGCCGAGCTCGAGGTCAAGCTGAACGCCGCCCGGCGCGAACTCGACACGGCTAGCCGGAATCGGGAGGAGCTCGTGCAGGACGTCGCGCTCCAGGTCAGGAACCGCATGGAGGTCATGCACAACGAGGTGCCGCCCTCGTCCTTCCCCCTTGTTTCGCTCGCGCGCGCACGCTGCTGACGCGAAGCCTGACACGACGCCCTCTCTTTCTCTCTCTCTCTTTCTTTCGTCGCATCGTCACAGCTCAATGCGGGTGGCTCGCCCAATCCCGAGGTCCAGCAGGTGCTCGAGGGGCTGATGGCCGAGAACGTGACACTCAAGGGCGACAACAGCGAGCTGCGCGACCTGCTCAACGAGTACCGCCAGACGCACGCGCGGTCGCCGCTCACGGCCCACTTTGACACCTCGGGCGGCGGCTACTCGGCCTACTCGGACGCCGAGGACGGCGCCGGCGGTGGTGGCCACAACGCCATCAGTCGGTCGTCGACCGCCTTCTTCTCGGACGAGCTTGCGGCGTCGACGGCGTCACGCCCGGCACACGCTGACCGCACGCAGTCGACCGACGGGCCGAGCCGATACGCCCACGGCAGGCAGGACTCGTGGGCGCCCTCGGTCCGTTCGTCGTTCGCCGCTGCTCAGCGACACGGGCGAGCCGACTCGTGGACGCCCTCACTCGCGCCATCGTTCGCGTCGACGTCGAGCTACGGCGGCGGGCCGGGCTCGGCGGGAATGCTGTCGCCGACGGGGGGGCACGAGGACGAGCTCGACGGCGCAGGCTTGGGGCTCGGCTCGTCTGGATTCCCGCCAGGCGGCAAGAAGGGCGTCTACTCACTCAGCGGGTCCGCCCGGAGGTTCAAGGACAAGGGCGCTGCCTCGTCGTCGTCGAGCGGGCCGACAGCGTGGCAGCGTGGGCACGTCAAGCGCAGCTACAGCTTGGATCGGCCTCGGGGCGTTCAGCGCGCGTTCTCTGTGAGTCGCAAATTCCCTCCGCACCTAGATTCTGAGTGCACCTCAAAGCGCCTTTAGCTGACCTCGTCCCTTCGCTCGCGCGCGACCCAGGGCGTTGGGTCAATCGCCGAGCGCTCCGCGACAGACGACGAAGAGACGGCGTCCGGCATGGACACGCCCGACGTCGGCGCCTTTTCGCCTTCGTCTCTGGACGCCGACCGCCACCTCTCGGCGCACGACCCAACTCGGCGCTCTTCTGCCCCGTCAGGGCCCAATGGCCCGCACGCGTCGGCGCCCCTTTCGCTCGACGACCTCGACGTGCCCCAGATCAGCCCCGAAAAGAAGAAGATCCGGCGCCGGCCGATGCTGCTGCTGTCCAAAACCAAGGCTGTCCAGACCGACCCAGTCGACTTTGGCACGTCGACCGACGACGTGGCCTTCTCGGCTCAGTCCTCGCGCCCGCCGCCCCTCCACCTTCACCACCAGCCACGCCCTTCCATCTCGCCCTCGATCTCGACGACCACCTCGGACCTCGACCCCCGCCAACAAGCATCCCATACGGATTCGCTCGCGTCATCGTCGCCCGTGCTGCCCTCCTACAACTCAGCAGCAGGGCCGTCCTCGGACGCCGGCCGCGGCGGCGCCGGTGGTTTGCACGACCCGCGCTCGATGGCGCTGACGTCCCTCATTGAGCACATGGCGCGCCTGCTGGCTCGGCTGAGCCAGAGCGACGTCCAGATGCTGACCAAGCGTCTCAAGCGGCAGCACCTGCCGGGCGACGTCGGTCACCTCTCAAAGTCGACGCTCGGGTCCATCATGGCCGAGGTCAACGAGCTGCGCGACCACTTCCGGGCCGTGCTCGAGGCCGAGCGCAAGCAGGACTGGTCGGCGCTCCACTCGGCCGCCGACAAGGACAAGCTTGACAGCCTCGTCACGCGAAAGGTGCGTCCCGAGATCAATCTTGTGTCCAGGCCGGCCCATCAGCTGATGCAAGACCGCCCTCACACCCTCTCAGGATTTCCTCTCGCTTGTCAAGCTCTTCAAGGAGATCTTTGCCGAGCTCGCGTCGCTCCGCCTGACTGTCAACGAGGTCGTGCTCGACCCGTCGAGCGCCGTCAAGCTGCGCGAGCGCGTGTTCGCGGCCGACGACGACGAGGCGGTGCGCCCGCCGCTCAAGTCGACTCGGAACTCGTCTGGCCTCGGCTGGATCTCGGCCCCCATCTCCAAATTCTTTATCACGCCGCCGGTTGAGAACTCGGAGGACGACTCGTCGACCATTGGGTCAGGCAAGCTCTCGCCGAGTGGCGGGGGGGCGAGTCACGGCGGCGGCGCTGGTGCGGCTGACCGCGGCCGTCTGCACCCCTCACGGGCCGCACCCAAGCTCGCCGCCGCGACCGCGTCCACCGCGACGACGGTCAACGTTGAGTTTGCGTCAGGCGGCGCCGTCCGGCGCGCAACGGCGACGACTTCTGCGGGGACAGGCGCGGACGCCGCCGACCGACCGGACTCGCCGAGCACCTCTCGGCCCCCTTCGTCCCAGGCGCTCGCCCCGCCGGCCATCCCGACCGTCCGCGCACCGAGCCCGAGCCGGCCGTCTGCCGCCAACCGGGCCAACCTGCGGGGCATCTTTGCAGGTGCCTCGTCGGGCACTTCACTAGCCCCAAACTCGTGGCTGCTCGCAGGTCAAGGGGGAGGGAGCGGAGCGCCTGCCGGCCGCCTGCGCCACGCTGCAAGCTCCTCTGTCCTGCGCTCGACACCGGCGCCGCCACCGGCCAACGCCGGCTCCCCCGTCAAGCGACTCTCGTCTGCGGTTGACGCCGTCCTCGACCCTTCGACGACCAACAGCATCGGGACCAACATCTACGAGCGCAAGCTCCGTCGGACGGCGTCGGACGAGTCGGTCCGGTCGCACTACCTCGAGCCCGCAGGTCCCTCTTCGACATCACCGCTCGGGCTCGGCGCGCCGCCAGCAGCACGCAAGCCGCCCGCCGCGCGAACCGTCTCAGGCGGATCCATGTTCGCCAACCTTTCGTCGCGCCTGCTCGCATTTGCGGGCGACAGCACGGGCGCACTCCTCGCCGGCCCAGCGGGTCCCAATTCGCTCGACCCGTCCGACGAGCTTGCGGCCGCCTCGCAGCCCGGCTCCTCGAGCCTGTCGCCCTCGTCACTCCCACGGCCAGGTTTTCTCTCCTCCGCCGGGCCCAGCAGCAGCTGGAGCGAGGCGCGCAACGGCCGACCAGTGTAGAGTCGACAGCGGGGAACGCATCCCGCTTTCGCACGATCTGATGACCCTCACGATTGGACAGCAGCGAGCGAGAAAGCGTAAGCATCTGATCGTGGGCCGAGCACGTCCTGCGCTCGGCCAGGGTTCGTGGGTTGGGGGCTGGCGGGTCGTCTCTGCGGGCGTCTATCCTTAGGCTGCCGGTGGCGGCGGCGGCGGAGGGGTGACCGATGACGGAGCAGCGCCAGCAGCCGTCGGCAGGGTCGCTAGCGACGTGTTCTTGCGGTTCGTGAGGAGCGACTGGAAAAAGTTGTGCTGAGAAAGAAAGAAGGAGGGTCAGTGTCGGCCCGTCGTTGTGAAGCGATGTGGTGAGAAGCCGACTCACGAGAGCCTCCGTTGAAGGCGGTGGTTGGCCGGCCCCATTGGTACCGGTGGGCAAGGGTGAGGCAAGCGGAGAGGAAGAAAAGCCGCTGCCTGCCGGAGAGGCTAGCGGTGGCGACGTGGCGGCGGATGCCGAGAGCGACGCGCTTGACGGCTGCGGCAGACTGGTCGGCGCACGCGAGTCCTGTGGGGAGAGTCAAGCAACGTCAGCCATCTGCGGACAATCAAGAGAGCAATGACCCGGCTGAACGCACCCTGCCGTTAGCCGACGCGCTGCCCTCCATCTCGGCCATCGCGCGCTGGACGCCCGGCAGCATGAGCCCCCCACTCCCAAGAGGTCCGACGACGCCAACAGCCCTGTCCCCATCCGGCCCCGCCGCCCCGCCAGCCCCGCTGCTAGCGGGCGTGCGGAAGGACGAGCGCGGATCGCGCGCCGACTCTTTTTGCAAGATCTCGTAGTGGCGCGCGAGGAACGCCGAGTCGGCGTCGGTCGTCGTGATGCGCGGCGGCGGTCGGCTCTGTGGCGAGCCGCAACATCAGCGAAGAGGCTCAGTCGAAAGCGTGGCCTGCAGGGCGAGACGGAGGGAAAGGGACGGACCTCGGCGCCGCCCTCGACAAACGGCACGACCTCCTCCCACAGGTCGCGCAGGTCGTCAACCTCCTCGTCGTCCTCGCCGTCGCGCTGGTCGTTGCCAAGCACCTCCTTGCGATGCCGACTGAGCGCGAGCGTCCATGTATCGCCAATGTGGGCCGGATCGAAGCCATCCTTGACGGCCGTGATCTTGCCCCACGAGTCCCAGCCTGCAGGGACGAGCAGCGTCGGGCGCTCGATGATCTCGGCACGTGCGAGGAAAGGGAAGCGCGTTGGGGCAGGTGGCGGCGGCGAGAACAGCCGGTGGAGGACGTAGGAGCGCAGGTTGGCAAGGGTCGCCGGGTGTGAGATGGACGTGTGGTGGAGCGAGGCGCCGTCTGCCATAGCGCGATTGAGAAAGCACCGTCAGTCTTCGGGAACGCCAGGAGCGCACACGCAGAGGTAGGCTTGGGCACGCACAGAGAAGACCGACTGAGCGCAGTACGCAGCCGACCCAGTCGGTGCGCTCCTCCCAGCCGCCCTTGCCGGCCTTCCCTTGGCTCCCGACCGCCGCGCCTCCGCCGGCCGTGAAGCCGAGCTCTTCGGCGACATTGTCGATCTGGTCGGCCTTTGTGCAGACGACAAAGATGGGGATGCCGTACGGGTTGTGCGTAAGGGTGCCCGGACCGAGCGGGAGAACCTCGGACGAGGTGTGCAAGAAGCGCGACGGCGTCGCCGGTGGCGCTGACGGAAGGGCGACTGAGGGCTTCGTCGGCGAGGCGTTGGCGGCCGGCGGCGCGGGTGCTGCGGGCTCGAGGTAGTGCTGGAGAAATGCTTGGACTGCAGCCCAACATTCAGTGCAGACGACAGGAGAGGAGTGTCTGTCAGCAGCGCGCGTTGGCGCATGAGAGGGTCCATGCGCCGAGTGGCGACAGGAAGGCAGACGCACGCTTCTCGCGCTGCTCGTCGGCGACGCGCTCGCCGCCCATCTCCTTGCCAAACGCGTCAACCCAGTCGAGGGCGCCGACGAGGTCCTCCATCATTCGCCCGGGCTTGGTCCAGTCGAGCACGACCATGACGGCCGTGTCCCGCAGCGCGTCGGCGCGTGCGTCGAGCTCGGCCGCCGCGCTTCGCTTCGACCGCTCCCTTGCGCTGGCGGACGCGCCTGGCGCCGACGTCGGTTCCGGCGGCGAGAGCACAAGGGGTAGCAATTGGAGATGCGCAGGGTGCGACGTGGGGGGGACGTAGATCGACAGGGGCGAGAGAGTCTCTGATGTTCGCGAGGCAAAAGGGGTGGGGGCAAGGCAGTGAGGGGTCGGTGAGCCCGCTCGCCAGCGCGTCTGAAGGGGCCGCGAGAGCTGCGCCCAACAAGGGTGACGGACCTTCATCGCCTTCCTCCCGCGCGTCAAACCAGGTATACCCCATCGCGAGGTCAGTCCGGCCAAGGTGCTTCTTGAGCTGGTTTGGCAGCGGTATCGGCTTGACTGCGAAGGGGGTGGAGCGAGAGGCAGGGGCAAACGCGAGCGTCAGCTCAGCCCTCTCCGTACACGGCCGCAAGCTGTCCTGCCCAGAGCGCGCGACAAAGGGGAACCTCTCAGGAACGAATCTACGCACCCAGGCTACTCGCGCGACTGCCCTTGCCGCCCTTGACGAGGCCCTCAACGAGCGTCGTCTTGCCCGAGCCGGGCTCGCCGAGAACGACGAGGTTCTTGCGCCGCTGGCCGGCGTGCGACTGGGCGACGCTGTTGAGGATCGACGACCACAGGTTCTCGGACGCCGCGGGCGCCGACGACGAGGTCGAGGCCATACTTGGAAGAACGGTGTACTGGACCGAGCAGAGAGGAGAAAGTAGAATGGGGCTCGGCTCTAGCAGACGAGGGGAGGAAAGGGTCAGGGACAGCAGATGGGGGGTTGGGGAGGGAGGGTCGAGCGCGGAGGGGAAGGAGGGCGCGTCGAGCTCGGCTGCTGCTGCTTGACCCTCACCCACATTGCCTTCCTCAGGATCCCATCTCGCAGTAGAGCCATCGCCATCAATCCTTTGAAGCCATGCCCGAGATCTTCACCTCTGCGTCCGTGTCGAAGCTGGCCGACAGCCCCCCACAGGCAGTTGCTGCCGCCGCCGCCGCCGTCTCGCCTCCGCCTGTGAGCCGTTCAAGGCCTGCCGTCACTTCAACGACGTCACCAGCACCTGCAGCCTCCTCCTCAAAACTGCCGATCAAGCGCAGGCCGCCAGCAGCGACGGTGGAGGACGCGACTGACTCGGAGGACGAGCGGCAGAACCGAGCGAGCGCCAAGGGCAAGGCCAGGGAGGCTGCCCGAGCCGCTCGCAGCGCAGCTGCTGCCGCCGTGCCGACGCACGACTGGCAAGCCGTCTGGAGTCCGCCTCAGAACGGTGCGCCCTTCTTCTGCTGCTTTGCTGTCCCTACCGGATCTTGGGCTGACCTAACCGTGTGTTCTTGTGGCCTGTCAGCATACTACTTTTACAATTGCCGCGTGGGTCCGAGCTGCTCCCCCTCCAGCCCTTGCAGACTGCCTCGCGCGCGCACTGACGTGACCGACGCCCGCGCACTGACGTAACCGACGCCCGCGCGCGCGCGCACTCGCTCACCAGACGATGGAGACAACGTGGACCAACCCGCTCGCCTCGAATGAGGCAGCTGCAACATCGACAGAACAGCCGGACGACACCGCCTCTGGAGGCGAGTCGCCGCCGTGGGATCCCTCCGTCGAGACGCTGCCGACCGCGTCGGCTGCGACAGCTCCGGTACGCGCGGCGAGCTACCCGACCGGTGCGTCCTTCTCGTATGGCCAGCCATCCGGCAGCGGTGGTCCACCTTCGTACGGCGGCGTGTGGCCGTCGTACCCATCTGGCAGCGCAGGCGCGTACGGCTCGGCGACGCCCTCAGCAGCCGCTTATGGCGCGCAGGGACGCTTGAATCCTCGGACCGGCCGATACGAGGCCGACTCGGCCACACAAGCCAGTGTGTATGCCAACACGCAGCGCTCGCAAGGGATGACGTACGACCGCCAGCGCGAGGCCGAGCTGGAGCGCGAGCGCGATGCGGGAGGAAGCAAGCGCAAGCGGGCAACGCGCGAAGATGTGGTGTGTCTCTCTGCCTTCCTCTTGATCACTCTCACCCGACCCGAATCGGCCTGACATCCGACCTTTCGCTCCCTCGTTCGCGTCGCGACGCAGGCCGCGTTCAAAGCCAAAAAGGAGGAGAAGCGCAAGAGAAACAACGGGTGGCTGCGCAGTTGAGCACATGTGAACGAGTCGACGGTCGCCCGCCCTGCACACGTCAGCTCGGCACGTCGCCTCATCCTTTCAGTCCCACCCCTCATCACTTGTCTCCCTGCAGGCCTCGAGCGCGGGAGATGAGAAGTGCGCATGCGACGGGGCGGACGTGAGATGGCGGTTGTCAGTCAAGTGATACATCTCGGGTGGGGTGCGGATCAATTGCGCGCACTCCTCCTCCTCCCCTCCGAGCGACGCTACACTGGAGGAGACCGATGGGATAACCACCTCTCTCAATCAAGCCCTCGCAACGCTCGCTGTCGCGCCAGCCTCCGTCTGGAGATCTCGATGCGGATCAAGTGACGCATCAAGTGCTGCAGGGCGTCAGGCGAGGGAATACATGATTGTTTCTTGAATTTCCCGCCGCCCGTTGTGCCTCCCGCCCCGCCAGCATCTCGCCCTTCCTCGTCCCCTCCCCTACCCCTCCCCTCCCCTCCCTCCTCCTCCAACAATGTCCTTCGCCACGCGCACGCTTCGCCCCGTTGCCAGGACGCTCGCCCAGGCTGGCCCCGCGCCGGTCCAGGTCCGCAACATGGCCACGCTCCGGGAGATTGAGATGCGGTCCGTGCCCCTTCTGCCTTGCGTCTTTGCCCTCGCCCCCTTCGGCCTGGCTGGCCCCTCGACCAAAAGAGCTCGGTCCGCCGACCGCCGCCACCAACGCTCGTTGGACCACGCCAGGCAGGTAGGCCACGAGCGTGCCTTGCTGACGAGCTCGCTTTTGTGGCTGGTCAATCCAGACTCAAGTCGGTCCGCAACATCGAGAAGATCACCAACGTGAGTTGCGCTGCCCCGGCTCGACAAAACCCGATCGCGCGGGCCCTTCGCAGAGCTTGGCCTCCCACAAGGGAGGCTTCTGCACTGCCAGTAGCTAGCATGGGGAGGACTCAGGGATTTTGCAGGGCTACAGGGAGCAGGGGCTGTGGCTGGTTGGAGTCTTCGAAGGCAGAGGGGAGAGGTGCGGTCGAGCAACCGAGCTCGACCTCACCGGGACGAGCCGCCGTTCGTACGACGCCTCGCCGCGCCGTCCGACTGTCGGCTTGCCTGCCTGCTTCCCCCTTCCTCCCCTTCGAGTGCTGTCAGGCGGGCTGCTCGGATGCTCGCGCTATCAGGTTTGCATGCGTTCTGGTCGTTGGTCCGTGCCGCTGACCGAGCTCCTGCCTTCTGCTGCTCCTCGTCTCGGACGCGCGCGCCTCTGTGCACATTGTCGTGACGATCGCTCCCAACACAGTCGATGAAGGTCATCGCCTCGACCCGTCTCGCCAAGGCCCAGAAGGCCATGGGTGTTGCTCAGGCCTACGGAGAGGCCAACAACGGTGCGTGCTGCCTGCCCACGGCTTGCTGGCGCCCGACGCGGGCTGACGCTTTGCCTGCGTCCATCCCCATCTGCGCGCACCCGCCGCACGACAGAGGTCTTCAACAACGCTGAGGCCAAGTCGGAGGGCGGCAAGGTTCTCATCGTCTCCATCTCGTCCGACTCGGGTCTCTGCGGTGGCATTCACTCGTCCATCACCAAGGCGACCAAGGCGGCCGTCAAGGAGTCGCCCGAGGCCTCCATTATGATCCTGGGTGACCGCCCGAAGGCCCAGATCTCGCGAACGATGGCCGACAAGATTGAGCTGTCGTTCTCGGCCGTCGGCAAGAGCATCCCCACGTTCGCCACCGCCTCGACTATCGCCGACGAGGTCCTCTCGTCCGGTGTCGAGTTCGACGAGGTGCGTCGCATGCGCTCCGTCCGCAGTCGACAACTCCCCGGGCATCCGGTGCTGACGCGGTCTCCCCCTTCCCCTTCCTCTCTTTCCCTCCTGCGCAGATCCACATCATCTACAACAAGTTCATCTCGGCCATCTCGTACGAGGCCCAGACGATCAAGATCCTGTCGCAGAAGGCCCTCGTTGCCGGCGGTGCGTCCCCCTTTCCAGCTGTCGCCCGGACCGCAACTCGAGTAGTGCTTGCCTTGTGCTCAGAGCTGATGCCCTTCCGGTTGGCCTTCCCAATCATCTCTGCCTTGTCTATCCTCTGTCGCTGGTTCAATGATTGCAGCCGGTTTCTCCAAGTACGAGCTCGAGGAGGACGTCACCAAGGACCTCGTCGAGTTTGCGCTCGCTAACGGCATCTACGCCGCTCTTGTCGAGGGCCACGCTGCCGAGATTTCTGCACGACGCACGGCCATGGAGAACGCCTCCAAGGTACGTCGCCTGCTGCTCTTCCCCTCGCTGTGCGCCTCGACGAGGTCCTGTAAATACAGCCGATAAGCCGAGTGGGGACGCTTGAGACTGACTCATCTTCGTGTGCGCCTTCGACCCCTCGCCCCCAATCGCAGAACGCCAAGGAGATGATGGGTTCGCTCCAGATGCAGTACAACCGTGGACGACAGGCCGTCATCACCAACGAGCTGTGCGTTCCTGCTCTTGATCAGTCGTCCTGCCTGCGAGACGCGCTGCGTGCCGAGACGCGCTGCGTGCCGAGACTGACGACGCTGTTTTGCCTTCCCCCTCCTGCCCTCGTCCTTGCTTCCTCACCACCTCAGTATCGACGTGCGTTGCGTCTCATTATCGCTCTCTCTGTACGCCTTGCTCACGTCTCTGACTGTCCTGCGCGCTCTTTCCTCCTCACACAGATCATCACCGGTGCCTCCGCCCTCTAAGCCAGGGTCGGGAGAAGCGACGACGGGGACGACGACGACGGCGGCCCGGCCTGGGGCGAGAGGAGGAGCGCTGCGGCCCTCTCACGAGGGGCCTAGACTGATGAGCATGCACATATCCATCTGTCAGGCTTGGTGGAGGAGGATCTATGGTGCTGAAGGGTCTTATGATGGGATGAGGGGGAGGGAGAGGGCGCGGCACGGCGAAGGCCCAGGGTGCGCGCGTTCGCAACAAGAGGTCAAGACGGACCCGCGGAGGACGGAAGAGACGGGAAATCTGTCGACAGCTTGCAGGCATGTCTGGCGCGCGCACTTCGATCGCCCGGGGTGTGGTCTGCACCGAGCAGAGCTGGCGCAGCCAGGATTGCGGCGTACCGTCGGACGGGTGGGGGTGAGCAGGCACGCGGTCGAGCGAGGCCACGTCCAGTCGACAGAAAGATCGGTAATGGACAGCACTGTGCCCTGCACGACCTACACTTTACGCAGTACGCTGCTGGCCAGCGCATGCTCGGATGGGCGGCTCGATGACTGTCTGCTTCTGATCTGGCGCGGCGGCGACTAGGGTTATGGCTGTTGACGACGGCGCCCGCCGACCAGCTGGCTCCGGCCGCGAGCCTCTGTCTCTCGGAGCCGAAGCAGCTGGCCTAAGGCTGCGAGAGCGTCGTTCAAACGGCGTCAGAGAAGTGGTTGACCGCGGTACCCCGAGAACCTGGCGTCAGGTGTCAGCTCGGTAGCACGTCAAGCGCACCGCCGCCTCATGCGCTCTGGAGTCGTCGCACTTGGCGGTCAGGTCTCTCCCCGCGCGTGGTCCGGCCCGCCGCCAGTGCACCTGTCTTCTGCTCAAGCTCTCTCTGTTCTCCGGTTGCGAAGAAAGCGCTTGTTTCGCCATCGGACAGAGTACGGCCCAGGCAGGCTGTTCAGACGGGCAGGGATGAGACGGGACGGGACGTACGCTGGTGTGTGACCTGGCCGTTCGGATTCTCAAACCGACCCTCATCAACTCGGACCCTTTAGGAAGCAAAATGAAAGTGGGAGGAGGCTGCGTGACTTGGACACTCGCGTCGATCGCAGGTCTTTACGCCCGCCGCGAGGTCTGCCCGCCCGCCCGCCCGCCGCTGCCGCCGCCGCCTGCGTGCCCGCCCGCCCGCCTGTCGAGACCCAGTCCTCTGTCGCTGCTCGCACCCGCTCCCCACCCCGTTGTCTTCAAACTCGTCAAGGTACGCTCGTCCTCACAGCAGATCATACCTTTCACTCAGCAGCTTCCTGACATCAACCCTCCGCATCGTCTTCTGTCGCTGCTCGCTCGCTCGCTCCAGATGGTCAAGGTACGTGGCTTCCTTGGTAGCCCCCAGGCACTCAACTTCCTCGGGAGCTGGAAGCTGACTTTCTGCCCGACCTATGTTTGACTTTCGCAGGGTGAGCCTCCATCGTCAACTCCATCGCTGCAGGAGGAACGTCGCCCGTGGGATTGGGGGACGAGGGGAAGGGTTGGGCGAGGGATAAAGGAGGGCTGCCGTTGCTGCTGCTGCACGCTGCCGCGCACACCAGCCGAGGAAGACACCAACGTCCCAGGCAGGCCGCAGCAGCAGGTCGGCAGGCAGGCACAGGCGGCGCAGCTTGGGAAGCAGAAGGGCAGGACTAGTAGAGAAAAGGAGAGAGGGGGTACACACGGGAGACGTCTCCAGTGGCAAGTCTTACCATCCTCGATCCCGTCATGCTGACCCTGCCGTGCTGTCGCGTCGCCGTCGCCCTGGTCCAGTTTACAAGCCCGGAAAGGTGCGTCTTGTCCAGCCATCCGTTGGCGAGAGAGCTGGCTTTCGGTTGTCTTGCAGGCTTGACTGACAGTCTCCCCTCCTTTGCTCTTGCCCTTGCCTCCTCGTCCTCGTGTCCCCGCCGCCGCTCGCCTCGTCGTGCCCGTGACCGCCTGCGCTTGCCTCCTGCGTCCCTGTCGGCCGTCCTGTCACGTCCACCTCGACCTGTCGCGTCGTTTTGCGCTCTTGCCTCGCGCGTGCTGTCGCTGCGCACCATAGGTCGCCGTCGTTCTCTCGGGTCGTCAGGCCGGAA